>JAMPIV010005921.1:0-128933 GCA_024509875.1 Oreohelix idahoensis
CAGGGCAACATTATCAGCAAATGCCAGCTCCGAAATATAGACCTGTCTCATCTTCCAGTACCCCACTGAATACTTTCTTGTTCTCTCCTTACATGCCTTGATGACATCGTCCATAAGGAGTATGAAGAGGTAAGGTGATAGGATATCACCTTGTCTTACAACCAGTGGTGGTCCTGAACTCTTCTGACTTATGGTTTGCTGTCCTCACATAATTTCTGCAAGACTTGTAGAAGCTCTGTATAGCATGAATCAGAGGTGCTGGAATATTCTTCCTTGCCAAACAGTCCCAAAGTTTGCTCCAGGGGGACCCTGTCAAACGCCTTTTCCAGATCTATGAAACAAAGATGGATCTCACTCTTATACTCAAGGGCCTTTTCACTCAGCTGTCTGAGTGTGAAGATTAGGTCTTGAGTACTTCGGTTTGCTCGGAATCCGCACTGGACCTCATCCAATTGTGGCTCAGCTAGGCATCGGAGTCTCTGCTCTAGGATTCTAGAGTAGATTTTACCAGGGACACTGAGAAGGGATATGCCTCTATGGTTTCCACATTGTCGATTGTCACCCTTTTTGAAATTGGTGTTATGATGGCAATCTCCCAATCCTTTGGTATGGTCTTGTTGCACCATGCTGCCTGTAGGACCTTTAAGAGTAATAGGTCGCCTGATGCTCCCATGTACTTAACCATTTCTGGTGTTATACCATCATGCCCTGCTGCTTTGCCCATCTTGATTTTCTCTAGTGCTGCCCTCAGTTCTTCCATCTTTATGTCATCTTCACCATCATTGGTTTCCTCTTCTGTGTCAGTGGTTATCATTTCTGATGCTTCATCATGCTCACCATCCAGGAGTTCTGAGAAATATTCTTTCCATCTTTCCATTACTTCCTTCGGGGCAGTAAGCAATTTGCCTTGCTTGTCCTTTATAAATTTGAGAGGGCATTGTTTTTTCTTTCCTCGTGTTCTTTAGGGTCTTATAGAACAATTTCTGGTTTTCTTGTGCATCTTTTTCTAGCTTTTCTCCAAATTCTTCCCAGGACCTCTGTTTTGCTGCTAGCACTTTGTTCTTTGCTTCTGTTCTGAGTGTCACATATTCTCTATATTTTTCCATTTGTCCTGTTGTGTTTTTAGCTCCTAAGTATTGTTTCCATGCCATTTTCTTCTCTCTTATTTTCTCTTTGACTTCCTCTGTCCACCAAGGTGTCCTCTTTCTCTGGTTCCCAAGTCGGACTTCACCGCATGATTCTGCAGCAGCTGTCTTTATGATATCCTTGAATTTATTCCAGAGGGTTTCCAAGTCATCAGGTCGTTCTTCTGTGTTGCTCACTGCTGTAGCAATAAGCCCCTGATATCTGGTCTTAATTTCTGGCTCTCTCAGCTTGTAGGTCCTAATGCTCATTTCTCCTGCTCGTTTACTTGGTTTCTTGCGTGATGTTGGGCAGTTCCTAGGCTGAGCAACTCTTTCAGTTGTTCGTTTGATTGTTAGCAGGTAGTGATCACTTCCAATCTCTGGCCCCCTCCAGACTCTTGCATCTCGGACATATCTGAATGAGCTTCTCCGAACAATGGCATAGTCGATCACTGACTTCTCATTCTTGGTTGGTTCACATCTAGTGTATGCATGTATGCGCTTATGGGGGAACTTTGTGTTTGTAATGATCAGATTCTGCTCACTGCAGAATCTAAGGAGTCGCTTTCCATTGTCATTGAGAGTATCTTCTCCATATCTTCCGATAACTCCACCCCATCTAGCATGGTCATTTCCAACTCTGGCATTAAAATCTCCGAGCATAATAACTTCATCTAGGCAGTCATCCACTGTCCTTTGAAGCAGCTCGAAGAATTCCTCCTTGACCTCTGCTCTCTCATCCTCATTTGGCCCATACACTATGACCAGGTTGACTATGGTTTCTCCTTCTTTTAGTTTTACAACCATAATGCGCTCCGAGACAAAGTTCCATCCCTTGATACTATCTTTTTGATTTTGGGCCACAATGCATCCCACGCCCCCTTTAGCCCTTTCAGATATGGGTACACCACTGTAGAGCAACATGTTGCCATCGAGATCCATGACTCCTTGTCCTTTTTTCTTCGTTTCCGTTATAGCCAGGATTTCTAGTTTTGCTTTCTTCATCTCTTCCACCAGCTCCTCTTCCTTCCCATTTATACTTCTTGTGTTCCAAGTTCCATAAGTCGTAGTCCGTAGTCCGTTCCAGTTCGTCGCCTTTAGAATCAGTCCGGTTTTCTCTCTTGTAGTTCGCGTAATCATGATTTAAAGCAAACAGGTGATTGGCCTGTTGTGCCTTTGCATGGTGGAGGTGCTGCCTCCTTACGGCCTCCATGCAGGCCGCCCTCCTCCTTTTTCATCCGGGCTTGGGACCGGCATTGGCGGAGTTCAAAAGATATACGCAAAGGAAAATGTTGCCACATGTTCCTAAAGATATATACGCCATTTCTCTTCATATTTGCTATAGATTGGTTTATGACCACATCGACCTCAGTGTAGCAAAGTAGATTTTGCTGGGGAGGTTATGATGGTATCCTAAAAGAATGAAATCCGTGTGAGGTCAAGCACATGTAGGCCCCTGACTCTATAAATGATGATGATGAATTATGTGCAGGGAACCTAACGCTACCTCCCTAGATCTCACACGGTCACTATTTTGGCTCTAGTGTCTGGTGTATGATGTACCTAGTGTCTAGGGGAGAAATGAAATGATGGTACACAACACAAAAACATTTTAAGTTTCTATGAGGAAGTGAATAAAAACCTGTGGTTAAGTTTTTCTTTAAATTTGATAATTTTTTGTACAATTTATTTTGCCTGTCTGTCATATCTTTTGGACAGGTCTTTGAAAATGAGGACAAGATAGTTTACAGAAAAGATTAACTAAAAATGTGTGGACAATCTGCCCAATAACTATAAAGTTAATATCTGTCTTTCCTGTTGGAATGTTCACAGCTTACACTTTATTCATCTAAGAGGGAGAGTCACTGTGTATGAGGGGCTGTATTATCATCATACCCCATCAACTTCCTGAGTATGATTTGAAATACCAGTTTTTATTTAAAACGAAACTGTCATATATACCCAGGTCCTTAATATATCACCTGGGGTTTCTTGTTGGATGATAAGATAGTGTGTAGTTGCAGAAATATCGATATCACATCACACGCCCAAGCTCCTGCTGTTATCTATTGACAGCATAAATGAATTTTCGGAGTCTTCTTGGCGTTATCGTCACTCCTCAGGTTTCCTGTTACCAGCTGGCAACAGGAAACAAAACCTCTGCAACAAAAGAACACCCTGGCCTTTTATATCTGATCACTGTTGGTATTATTTATTTCCCTACGGAGATATGGGGTCAGCCTCGCGTGCATTACAGGTGCACTCGCCCCTAATTTTACATGACTCCCACCTTGCTGTGACCACACCTCAGGTCCCTATGGCAGATACGCCACTGTACATTTACATAGTTTTCCTCAATTATATAATGTGGGGTAACCACATTTCCTTTTATATATTTTCTCTTCTTTTTCTTTTTAAATATAAATGCTTCAGGCATGTTGAACAGTGTTCATGGAACACGGAGGCTTACTAATATACTCTAATACAATAATATTCAAACATAATCATGACAACATACATTAGTTAGATACATTTCAATGAGAGGACTCAACAATGTCTGCTCCCGACATGTCCTTCACTTTCCCCCAATAGCAGTATCTAACTTTGGCAGTGGGATTAAACATATGAATTCATAAAGCATTCTTACCACAAATCAAGAAATATAAACAAATGACGCTGACTTGCAAAGAAATGGCCTCCGTTTCTTCTGCTCCGTCCAGACTGTGAAATACTTATATAGTTATTTAATTTACTTTTAAATTTATCACAGCTGTTCTCAGCGTATCTGAATAAAAGTTTTGTTCAACTGGCAATGAATAATGAAAGCTTTTTGCTAATATTTAGTAGCACTGGCCAATCGAAAACTTGCGACTACCAGAATTCAAATGCAGTTTTGAAAAACAAAAACAATTCCAAACATACTCTGCGTCTGGTAGTCGATTGGCCAGTCTGCTTTAGTTATGCCAATACAAAACGATGTTAGTTTTTGGTAACAATTTTCCTACCGCTCCCCTCTCCTCCTATACTCTTGTTACCCAAGCGAATTTGAATTTACCTCACTGCCTCCCTTCTAAGCCGGTGTCCCCACTAACGTTATGAAAAACAAGCAGGAACAACAGTCTGTCTGGTCGTGCGTTCGTAGACATTTAGTATTTTCTCAATAACTTGGCTAATACTGGGACTATCATATTATTTAAAACACATTCTTGCTCAGTGGACTCTAAGCTATACTACCATATGATTTTTAGGGTCAGATTCATGATGGTTTAGATTTTTAATTTTCTCACCGGCAATCGTCAAATAAATTTTTTACACAAGACCGCCATCTTTCCCTCTCTTTCATTTCGCCAGCATGTATTTTCAAATAATTAACTTGTTTTTGTGACGTCAGAAACATTACCGCGAGGAGGCAATAAAATTGTCTGCGTGTTTGCCTCTGTTGGCTTTGTCGCAGCGTATATATATATATATATATACGCCAATTCTTAACCCGCCACGCCAACACCCCGCTTCGCTTGAAACATTCTGCCATGCATATATATATATATATATATATATATATATATATATATATATATATATATATATATATATATGTATATATATATATATATATATATGCATGGCAGAATGTTTCAAGCGAAGCGGGGTGTTGGCGTGGCGGGTTAAGAATTGGCGTTAAATATTGGGAGTGTCTCGTGTTACACTACCAAAAAATGTAAGGATTACTACTAAATTTTGTGTTAAAGTTGACAGAATACGTTAATTCAGATAGCAGTTTGGCGGCATACTTCCGCAAAATCGTTAATTATAAGTCTTGGCTGCAGTGTGTATGCAGCAGATCTGGCAAAATGTTAAATGTTGGTAGTACGTTTTCGAAACCGAAACTAAAACGCGTGTTAGATTTTGACCGTGGGATCGTTCTATAGGCTTTAGCACTGCACAAATTTCAGCGCTATGCTGGCGTTGAGAGGATCACCGTCAGACACAATAGGGCGGGTTTATTTATTATCATTTTATGACTAAACTCTTACTGAAATGAGCGATTATTCTCGCAGATTTTACTACACTCAGCCAACAGAAATTAAATCCAGTGAACTATGACTAAACAGCTTGACAGTCTAGATTCTGTCGATGACCCGGCACTTCTAACTCATAACCGTAATCAGATGCAACACAAAATTACAATACTTGATGAGAAATCACAGCAATTGGGTGTGAAAATACATAGGGACAAAACAAAGATAATGAGAATAAATACAGGAAATGGTAACAAAATTACACTGGAAGAAACACAACTGCAGGAGGAGAACAGCTGGAGGGGCAGACAATGATATCAAAATAAAATATCACCAAGAGTTACCGCTCAGTGATGGCGCATCAAAGACAAGACATCAAAATACGAATACAGAAGGCTAGATGAGCGTTCTTTGCATTGTCAAAGATATGGAAATCACAATAAATCATGCCCAACATAAAAATCAGAACTTTCAATTCAAATGTCAAGTCAGTCCTGTTGTATGGCTCTGAAACACAGACAACAACAAAAACAACAACCAAAAAGCTGCTGACTTTAATGAATAGATGCTTGCTTAGAATAGAAGGATTGAAGTGGTATGACAAAATCACTATTGTGGAATTGATGAAGTAGAACAGCATACGAGAAAGGGGCGCCGGAGATGAACAGGACACACGTTGAGAAAATGTGTGGATGATGATGATGATGATGATATAATCCCTTTAGCTGTGAGCAGGTAGCTCTTGACAGCCCATTGCCTCTCTGACAAAGGTACAAGTCTTCCTCAGTTGTTGTGATGATGTGTATTGTGGATGGTTGGGTGCTATGGGAGTAGCTGGTGTCGCAGGTCAGTTAGTCTTGGGCACTGTAACAGTAGGTGTTCAACTGATTCCTCATGGTGGTGGCAGTGCCGACAGTTTGGTTCACGTAGTGGGTCTATTCTATTTAAATGTTTATTGACGGGGGCATGGCCTGTTCTCAGCTGGAAAATTAGACTCTGATCTCTTCTTTTCAGTTGTTTAACTGGATCTTGAGGGTTTGGTTTAGCTTGATGTTTGAAGAATGGACGCCCTGTCTGGGAGGTAGCCCACTGGTGTAGCCATTCTTGCCTATACTAGTTTCTCAGGATCTGTTGGCAGGTTTGTAGTGTGGTACTTGATGGGAACTGGGGCAGTGCTGCTTCACTTTTTGATAGTTTATCGGTTTTTTCATTTCCTGGGACTCCGATATGCCCAGGGATCCACTGGAGTGTAACTTCGACGCAATAGGAAGTGAACAGTTGGTCAATTAATCTGCAGATGTTATTAATATTAGGAGACATTTTGCTTTCTAGGGCTTGGAGTGCTGATTTTGAGTCTGAGAATATAACAATATCCTCAGGTGGAGTGATGCCACTTTCAAAGTCTGTGATTATCCGGCACAATGCTTTTTCTAGTGCTGTTATTTCTGCATCATAGCTGGAACAAATTTCTCCGCAACGGACAAAGAAATGTATGGATAGCATTAGCAGGCAGTTCTTGTCCTGAAATCCCCAGGTATGGGAGGTAGAGGAAGACTAAATAATATTCATGGATAAGATAATTACAGACAGACATGAACTGGATGAGGAGAACATAGAAAGACCTTGAGCTGATGGCATGGAACAGGAAGACTTGGCCTGGTTGTGTTGAAGGCCTGTACTCCTTGAGGAGTTTGTAGTGGTGTTGATGGTATTGTATGATGGTGATATTACTAAATGTAATTGTATGAGGCCAGCTGTGAAGGCTCCTGAGATAAAATGTAGTTGAGAATTGTCAGAAGGCCTTTCTTGCTACCACTACGACCTCACACTTAATTTTTTTTTAATGAATGTGGCTACGTAAAGTGTCTAGGGTTATGATATGTAGTGTGGTGTAATAGGTTATAGATATACCCACAGATATTTAACAAGACTAATAATATTAATAAATGTTAAAATACACTGAACTAACTCACGTGTGTAAAATTTTTGATAAAATTATATTACATTTATTTTGTTCTGGATCAATTTTTTTTAGTTTGACCAGAACTTAAAAGGATTTAGAGATTATGAAAGAAATGCATGGAATATTATATCATAAATGCAATAGTGTACATATATATGTACTATACTAGTTAGTTTTATTAAAATGTTCTAGTAGTCATCTACTTGGGAGGATAGTTAATGTTTGTGCTGTTGGGGTGGCCTCATACACCTGTCTATATTGACTACACAGTGTCCAGAAAATGGTGGGAATTTTTATGGGGATATTAGTAACTACAAAGCGTTGGTGAATGTCCAGCAGACCAGAGGCTCACTCATCTTGTAGTTGTAGCTCTGGTGCTGAAATCAGGTGGTCCCACCTCTCCGTGCTGGCGGGCAATAATGGTGGTCTCTGTCACAAGTACTGCACAGATACACTCGAGTAAAGTCACCAACTGAATAGACACTGCTTTGTTGACAACAGAAACTCACAGCTCTGCAATCAAAGTATGGGCCATGTGTCAAAATCTATTCTCTACCCACGTCTGGACACAACACTGACACAACAACCACATCATACAGACAGGTCAGATCTCTCTGACCAAACAGCACATTTACCATGGTGGTTTTACATCAGATAGATCCTCCCAGACTATAGATTCTGAAAAAAATATTTATTAGTTTTCTGCCCTAAAAGAGGATAGGTAATATGTTTCATTATTCTCAACACTTGATCTGTCTTGCCTAACCCTTGCTGGAGTTTATGTATATTGTTGGTCCCTAGACCCTGACTGGGCGGGGGGTCTAGAGCAAATCCCTACTTGTTTGTAAGGCTAGATTTCGATATGGCAGTATCAAATCACTCAAACATGAAACAATATTCAAAATATATAAAGAAATAATTTCAATCTTACCAGATTATGAATAAATAACACAGAATTGCTAGCAAAACTCAGCTGAGCTGCTGGCTATAGTATGGCGTCCCTAAACTTCTTTCACTTTCTTTCATATGGAAATCACCACACTTTAAAATCTGTGTCTATCACTGAACAACTATTGAGAAATGACCCCAAATCCGCGTCTAAGCGCCGACAATATGCTTGTCTGTGGCCAATCACTGCCTAGGTTTTTTTTGAATTTCAAATTTCCTACACTAAAGTCATTTCAGTCATGCTTCAGTCAAGTATGGATGTTTATCTGTTAGTCTGTCCGTCTCTACTTGCGTTTCTACAAAAATGTACTTGATTTTTGAACCAAGTCCAAATGGAAAAGTTATTTTTATTTCGTCAACCTTTCTCTCCCCTAAAAATTTTGTTTTTTAAAAGTTTTTTTTTTAGACCACACCCACAATATCCCGTCTCTTCCATACTAAGTAGATTTGAACACCTGCGTCTCGAGGTCGTGTTTTTTTGTTCTTCCATACTAAGTAGATTTGAACACCTGCGTCTCGAGGTCGTGTTTTTTTGTGCAATTAGCGACACTTTTAGATTCAATACAGTCTGTCGATGATGTGAACAACACTGTCTTTTGTCATTATCTTCAATATTATCTATCCGTCTGTAAAATTAAGAACATATTAGTTCACTGCTCAGAATGGGCCATCCGGCCAGCTAATTTTTATATTCCTAACATTAATATTAAGAAAAAAGTACTTTTTAAATTTTGTAATATTCCAAACATCTGCGTTTTAGCCGCTGAATTCAAATCAAGGGCTTGGTATTGCAAAAGCGTCCAATAAATGACTGTGGCGTAACATATCTATGGTCCCTTCTGTCGAGTTGCTTACTTTTTATGTCAACTTGGGAAACGTGACTTTTCTCCGTTTCCCCCCCAATTGCGTCTCCTTAGCCTTTCTAGTCTCACGCAATCTTTCCAGTCATATTTTTTTCCTTTTTGATCCGCCGTTCCCCTCCTGTCTAGCGAGTCAATTTTTATGGAGGGTGATGACCCGCGGTCTGGGCGATCATGTACATCAGCAGCCTACGCATTATGTTTTTTTTTATCCTTATATGTTACCCTTGGAGGTATTTTACCGTTGTATCTCTGTCAATTTCACTACACATCTCCCCACTTGAAAACATGCCTATGGCAAGTTCCAAAACCAGCGATACACATAGGTAAAATTACTCCTCACGTCTGCCACTACTCTAATTTTGATCACAGGGGTGCCGACTGAGGAAATCTGCACCGACATTCAATTTGCCTGGGATATATTGGATACTGAACTGATAAGGTTGAAGCAATAAAGACCACCTCAGCAATCTTGCGTTTTCATGCTTAGCCTGAGATAAAAACACGAGAGGCTGATGGTCCGTCTCCACCACAAAAGTCCTACCATACAGATAGATTTGAAACTTCTTTATTGCCCAGATTAATGCTAAACATTCTTTTTCGTTTGTGGAGTATCCTTGTTCCGCCTTATTCAATTTACGGCTTGCATAAGCGACTGGTTTAAGTTCCCCATCAGGTGAAGATGATCTTTGCAACAAAGCCCCTCCGAGTCCTACATTACTTGCATCGGTTCTTAAGACAAAGTCCTGTGTCAAATCAGGCAGTTTGAGAATAGGCTTGCTAGTGAGTTTTTCTTTTAACTCTTGGAACGCTAGTTCACATTGTGCAGTCCAAATAATTTTATCTGGAAGTCCCTTGCGAGTCAGATCAGTCAGAGGAGCACAAATAGCGTTAAAATTCTTGATGTATTTCTGATAAAATCCGCATAACGACACAAATGATCGCACGTCCTTTTTTGTTTGCGGCCTAGGTGCTCTCTGCAGTTTTTCCAAATTCTTAGGATCAGGGGTCATATTACCCTGATATACAGTGTGTCCCAAGAATTCCAACTCTTTGCATCCAATACAACATTTTGTTGGCCTAGCAGTTAAGTTCGCCTCCCGAAGTCTATCAAACAACATCTCCAGAGCTTCAATGTGTTCTTCAAATGTCTCGGTGGCGACGAGAATATCATCCATGAAATTCGTGATACATGGGTTATTCAGGGGATCCAACAATTTGCGCATCATCCTTGAAAACACACTCGGAGCATTTTTCAGTCCGAATGGTAGCATATTAAATTCATAATGTCCATCCGAAGTGCTAAAAGCCAAATAAGGTCTCACTTCAGGCTTCACTGGGATCTGGTAATAGCCTTTACTAAGATCCACTTTTGAAAAGTATTTTGCCTTGTTCAGTCTGGCAAATAACTGTTTTGTGTCTGGTAATGGATCCACTTGTCCTTCTGTGACAGCATTCAGTTTCCTGTAATCTATGCACAGTCTGTGTTCCCCAGACGGTTTTCTCAACAAAACGACACTAGAACTAAAAGATGATTCACTGTGCGAAATAATCCCCTCCTTCAACAAATACTCTATTTCTTCCTTCAATGCCTTCTCCTTCGCGAACGGAATAGAATAGGCTCTCATACAGATTGGGTTTGAGTCTACCAGTTTCATGTCATACTGTAGCAAATTTGTATGGCCTGGTTTATCTGTTAATACATCTGTATGTTCCTCCAGAACTTGTTGAACTCTCTCCCTCTGGTTTTTAGTCAGGTGCTTACTGACTTTTACCTGTGCTGCGGTTTCACAAGGATGTAATGGGTATTCATGTGAGGTGAGTGGTTCTTTTTGCATCTGGGTTGCAATAGCCAAGGTCAATAAGGGGGTGCTTTCCTGGAGTGGTCTGTCCAGATACTTCTTTAACAGGTTTACATGATAAACTTTCTCCTTCCCCTTTTTGTCAATTTTATAGTTTGTTCTAGACACCTTCTCTAGAACCGTATATGGACCTTGCCAACCAATTTGTAATTTATTCTGGCTTCCGGGTAGTAGAAGCAGCACCTTCTCTCCGACTGCCAGTTCCCTGTCCTTTGCCTTCCTATTAAAATATGCTGCATGTTTCTTCCTGGCTTGCTTCAAATTATCATTTGCCAGTTTCCATCCAGCTTTCAAACGAGTGGTCAGTTCGTTCACGTATTGATACGATGAGGTAACAGTCTCTTCCGCCTTCTCATCTGTCCAGGTCCTTAATAAAGTTACATCTGGATCTTTAATTTATCATACTTATTTTTCATGGAACCCATCGGGTCCCGTCCATTAGAAGCTCCATAATGAGGACTTTTCTTCCTAGAATCATCACTCACAAATCGACCACTACCAATTTTTCTCTGGGGTTTGTCTCCCCACTTAAGATTGTTTATGAGAGATCTTCGCTCTCTTGTCTGTTCTTCCAGTTTATATAAGTCTGACCGAGGGATTGTCATCTTATCCTGGGTAAAATTTCTTCTTTGTACTCTTCGCATAGTGGCCATGTTAATCCATTCAAGTGAAGACTGGGTGTGAAAAGGGGGCTCCCATTCCACTTTGTCTACCCGAGTATAATTAGTTTTCCTTTCAGGCCTAAAGTTGCCCCGTGGCGTTTCTAGGTCCTGCACATATTTTCTCTTTGTGGGTGTTCCCTCATGAAATACGCCACATGCTTCTACAAAGTTTTCAACATCGACATTTACGTCGGGCCAATAGTATTTTCGAGCAATCTTTTGGCAGATGGTACCGACTTTCTCATGGTCACCATCTTTTCCAACATGTAAGCTCCTTATTAAGTTTGCCCTATATATATCTTGGGAAGAACTAACTGTCCGTGACCAGTGGATCTAGTTCCTGTCTTCCTGTATAATAGTTTGTTCTTCATGAAATATTCCCCCTTGCTCGGAGGTGTGTGGCATTTGGGCAATTTTTTAAAACAGGGCTTGAGTGTCCTATCCTCAGCCTGCGCCTTCCTCATCTCCTCTGGATGAGCATTTATAGGTTCACCTTCTTCCTCCTTCTTCTGTGACCTGGTCTGCACTGTCGCCATGATCACAGGTTTCTCGGGGTTCCCCAAGAAGACGTATCTACACCCCAATATCAGAGGGTAGATTGGTTCATCTATCACTGCTGCTCTGATTTCTCCTTCCACATAGCGAGTTTTCACCGTTATCCTTGCGATGGGAAGTGTCATGAGTGGTATGTCCTTAGTCGCCCCTTGTATTTCCACTGTTTCTGTGGTATACTGACTTGGGTCCACTAGGCTAGACTTCACAACTGAATCATAATCCAAACCTGTATCATAAAGGCACCTTATGGTGACCCCATTACAAATAACATCCTCACAAACTGGGGGGTGATAAGGTTCCTGTTGTCCCTTAGGATTAACCTTTAATCTTTGCGTCCCCGACTTCATTGCAGCAATGTTTGAAGGTTTCCTTCTACAAAATTCGGTGTTATGGTTATCCTTCTTGCACCATTTACACCATCTTTTTCCTTGGTTCAACGGTTTTCTTTCATTGAACTTTTGGTCATTGAACTGTGAGTTTCTGTCGCGATAGTCATTTCTTGGCCGCTCAAAGTTTGTCCTACCTTTATTTCCCTGCTCTCTATTATCAAATTTATTAAATTGCTGTGGAGCTTTAAAATTGTCTATGTGCTTCTTTTTTAGCACCACTTACCTCTGCCTGGGCTGCCTGATACCTCTCAGCAACATTTAAAATTTCCCCCCAACTTCTCTGCACCTTGTTCCATGAGAAATTTTCTCATGTCTGGAGCCATGGACTCTCTCAATTGCTCAATCATGATCATTTCTTTAAGATCTTGGGTCTTCCCCAGAGCCGTCCATTTCTCCAAATAGGTTTCTAGTCTAGCAGAGAATTGGTGGTATGTCTCCCCAGACAACAGTTTGGCATTTCTAAATTTCTTACGATAAAATTCACCATTCTTCTCGTACCTTAATAACAACGCCTGCTTTAACATGTCATAATTGTCTTGGTCTTCCCTGTTCATTTTGGCAAATACTTCATAAGAAGTACCTCTCAATCCTTGTGATAGCTTTAAGCTCCACCTCTCTCTCTCTAACCCATATGTAGTAGCTAATAACTCAAAACGTCCTAGGTACCCCTCTATGTCATCGTCTTTTTCAACAAAATGGTCTAAATGAAACCCCATAGCTGAGTTTGAGGCTCCCAGACTGGGCGTAGCATCCGAGGCAAAAGGGCTGGCACCATTTTCAGGAGCCTGGCCTTGTAATTCCAGCTCCCTTAGTCGTAATTCGTGCTCCCTTTGCAACCTTCTATCTTCTGCCTCCCTTTCGGCAGTCAACCTTTTTTCTTCTGCCTCCCTTTCGGCAGTCAACCTTTTTTCTTCTGCCTCCCTTTGCTGTCGTTTTTTCTTCTGCCTCAATTTGCAGCCTCTTAGTCTCAGCCTCTAACTTCTTCTCTTCAACCAACCTGTCAGACTCCAATTTTCTTTCAGCCTCTTTTTCTAATCTCCTTTCTTCCCGTTCAATATATTTATCACATTCAGCCGTTACGTATTGAATTAAAATTTGACCATCCATTCCCATCTCCTTCGCGGTGAGCACAGCAGCTGATCTAAATTTTGCCAGCTCCGCCATACTTTTTAGACAATAATAATAATATACAAGCTAAATCTCTAACCAGTAAATACACTAAGTACTTCTTATGACTATAGTCTAACCAATTCTAACTAACCAGTTAACTAATTAATTATTACTGGCTGTGAAGATTCACCAACTTTTATCTGCAGGGACACTTTTAATTTTAAAGGGAATTTTACAATTTATTTCCCTACTTTTATTTCTCCCACCAGGAGATCCTAATATTACTGTTGGGCTAATTATCCCTGGACAAGACCCCACTTTATGTAGTGGTGTTGATGGTATTGTATGATGGTGATATTACTAAATGTAATTGTATGAGGCCAGCTGTGAAGGCTCCTGAGATAAAATGTAGTTGAGAATTGTCAGAAGGCCTTTCTTGCTACCACTACGACCTCACACTTAATTTTTTTTTTTTAATGAATGTGGCTACGTAAAGTGTCTAGGGTTATGATATGTAGTGTGGTGTAATAGGTTATAGATATACCCACAGATATTTAACAAGACTAATAATATTAATAAATGTTAAAATACACTGAACTAACTCACGTGTGTAAAATTTTTTTGATAAAATTATATTACATTTATTTTGTTCTGGATCAATTTTTTAGGTTGACCAGAACTTAAAAGGATTTAGAGATTATGAAAGAAATGCATGGAATATTATATCATAAATGCAATAGTGGACATATATATGTACTATACTAGTTAGTTTTATTAAAATGTTCTAGTAGTCATCTACTTGGGAGGATAGTTAATGTTTGTGCTGTTGGGGTGGCCTCATCACACCTGTCTATATTGACTACACAGTGTCCAGAAAATGGTGGGAATTTTTATGGGGATATTAGTAACTACAAAGCGTTGGTGAATGTCCAGCAGACCAGAGGCTCACTCATTTTGTAGTTGTAGCTCTGGTGCTGAAATCAGGTGGTCCCACCTCTCCGTGCTGGCGGGCAATAATGGTGGTCTCTGTCACAAGTACTGCACAGATACACTCGAGTAAGTCACCAACTGAATAGACACTGCTTTGTTGACAACAGAAAACTTTTTTTCTCCAATCAAAGTATGGGCCATGTGATACAAAATACTTACTCTACCACAGTCTGGACACAAACACTGACACACAACAACCACAATAATTTTAGATTCTTGACAAACAGCAATTTAAATGGTTTCATTTTAACATCAGGTAGATCCTCATGCCAGACTATAGATTCTGAAAAATAATTTTTTTAGTTTTCTGGAAGAACTGGAAGGGTAAATTAATATAAATTGGGGTTTAATTGTACTACAATAATAAAAATTATTCGGAGAATGTTGAAATATTATATGTTAATTTGTATGGGATTAATATATAGCAGTGGATTATAAATATACCTGTAGGAATAGGATTATTAAAAATGTAGTTATACTATTGTTTTAGTTACTTGTCATAAATCACAAAATATTTAGGATATTGGGCTTACCTACTAATCTAACCCTTCACCTTAATTTTAATAAATAATTTTTTTAATGAAATTCCACATATAATTCTGAAAATAGGGGTTAAAAATTTTTTAATACCTGACAATATAAATGGGTCTTGGAATTAAGCTTGGTTCACAAATTTTAATTAAACTCAATAATATTTATGGACTTTATAATTGGTATAATTATTTTACTCTGAAATTTCAGAAAAAACTTTTTTAACAGCATTATTAGTGTTTGAAAATTTTTTAACAAGAAAAATTTTTTAACAAAAATATTCCATAATTTGTTAATTGGGATTAATTTTGTAAAAATAATTTTGCTTCATTAAATTAGGTAAAAATGAAACCAGGTTTTAGTTTTTTTCCCAAATTTATTGCTTGTTTTTAATATTTTAAATAAATGGGGTTTGTAAAATGCTTCCAGTTATATAGTATATAAATTATATATATAAGTTAGTTTTAAATATATGTTTAAACTTTGTTATTTTTTTTTAAATAACAAATTTGTAATTTGGGGAAAATTAATAAATAATGTTTAAAAATTGGGGGGTTTTTAAATTGTTTATTAAAATTAAAATAGTTAGTTTTTATATGGGGACCTTCAAACTAGTTAAAAAAAAATAGTAATGGAATTAAAATATAATTATAAACATGATTGACAATATCCCAAAATACCAGGTCCAAATTACTATGACCAAAATATTTTTATATTTGAAACATTTAACAATTTTTGGCCAAAAACTAAAGGTTTTATTTTAGATTTTATAAATTTTTTTTAATGTTATAAGTAATAGTATGGCGTCCAATAAAAAATTTTACACTACACCTAAAAACATAGGGGAGTAGAATAATGTCAGAAGGGAATAAAACACAAATAATTAAATTTTTTTATCAATGAAAATGGTTCTGACTAATAATAAATGAATATGAAAAAAATGGATAAAATATTTATTAAAAAATATCGTGGTTTTTATTTATTCTGAAAACTAATAGTTTTTTTTTATATATTAAAAAGTTTTGAATTAATCACTGTTTTAAAAAAAATTTGAAAATTTTATAAAATTTATATAAAAGTTCTGCAATCAAAGTATTTAATCTGTTTCAACAATCTATCTGTTGATCTGTATGGGGATTTTCCAAATAATCATATTTTTTGAAACAGATAATTGGTTTTCCCTGTTAGCCCTAATTGTCATAAAAGGATTTGATTTTTTTTTTTTTGTTTTATTTTTATCAGATTGTGGTTGGGGTGGCCTTCCAAAATTTTTATTAATTCTGGGTTTTTTTGCCCAAATTTTTTTTTTTAGAGGATATTTAGGTAAAAATCATTTTTTTCTCAAACACTTGAATTTGGCTTGCCTAACCCCCCTTGCTGGAGCTTTTTTTTTATTTTTTTGGTCCCTTTATGACCTGGCTTGGGGGCGGTGGGGGTCTAGAGCAAATCCCCTTATTTTGTTTTGAAAGTTTTTTTTCAATATGGCAGTATCAAATCACTCGAACATGAAACAATATTCAAAATATCTAAGGAAATAATTTCAATCTTACCAGATTATGAATAAATAACACAGAATTGCTAGCAAAACTCAGCTGAGCTGCTGGCTATAGTATGGCGTCCCTAAACTTCTTTCACTTTCTTTCATATGGAAATCACCACACTTTAAAATCTGTGTCTATCACTGAACAACTATTGAGAAATGACCCCCAAATCCGCGTCTAAGCGCCGACAATATGCTTGTCTGTGGCCAATCACTGCCTAGGTTTTTTTGAATTTCAAATTTCCTACACTAAAGTCATTTCAGTCATGCTTCAGTCAAGTATGGATGTTTATCTGTTAGTCTGTCCGTCTCTACTTGCGTTTCTACAAAAATGTACTTGATTTTTGAACCAACCTTTCTCTCCCCTCCAAAATTTGTCGTTAAAAGTTATTTTTTAGACACAGCCACCACAATATCCCGTCTCTTCCATACTAAGTAGATTTGAACACCTGCGTCTCGAGGTCGTGTTTTTTTGTGCAATTAGCGACACTTTTAGATTCAATACAGTCTGTCGATGATGTGAACAACACTGTCTTTTGTCATTATCTTCAATATTATCTATCCGTCTGTAAAATTAAGAACATATTAGTTCACTGCTCAGAATGGGCCATCCGGCCAGCTAATTTTTATATTCCTAACATTAATATTAAGAAAAAAGTACTTTTTAAATTTTGTAATATTCCAAACATCTGCGTTTTAGCCGCTGAATTCAAATCAAGGGCTTGGTATTGCAAAAGCGTCCAATAAATGACTGTGTGGCGTAACATATCTATGGTCCCTTCTGTCGAGTTGCTTACTTTTTATGTCAACTTGGGAAACGTGACTTTTCTCCGTTTCCCCCCCAATTGCGTCTCCTTAGCCTTTCTAGTCTCACGCAATCTTTCCAGTCATATTTTTTTCCTTTTTGATCCGCCGTTCCCCTCCTGTCTAGCGAGTCAATTTTTATGGAGGGTGATGACCCGCGGTCTGGGCGATCATGTACATCAGCAGCCTACGCATTATGTTTTTTTTTATCCTTATATGTTACCCTTGGAGGTATTTTACCGTTGTATCTCTGTCAATTTCACTACAGAGTTAAAAGGTGAAGGAGAAGAATATACTTGAAGGAAAAGCGTCATATTTTCCTTTATCGAAGTACCTTCTAAACTAATATTAGACAAACATAAAGGTATGTTTTCAGGCACTCGTAAGAAATAAAGAAGTAGAACACTTGGACAACAGAAAAACAACAGACGTGAGTGGCTTACCCAGGGTTCGAACCCCGTACCTTCCGTACGACAACTCCGCCTAGCTATCAAGCGAATCACACTGACCCCACGGCCAGCTAGGCATCCCCAAAAAAAGATGCTTTGCTGGCTATTTATCAGTACGAAACACACAAGATAACACCGGAAGTATACAGTGGGCAACTCAGCCCTTAAATGACGCAATCACTTCTGTTGTTCTCCTATTAACAGTATGTGTCAGTCCAAACAAGACAAAGACCTTGATACTGGGTCCAGTAAATAGTAGAAGACTTAAGGACATTAGTATAGAACAGAGGGTAGGTTTCTGGTATTGTATAAACATAAATAACACATAAGGAAGGGAAACCCGAGGGTTTCCCTTCCTTATGTGTTATTTACCTTCTAAACTGCTTACTTATTACGTCACTTGACTGGGCTTGTGGAAAAACATAGTGCCAAGACCTAAATGTACAGTTTGGGTGGAATAATCAAGTGCGAGTTAGGATTAGCTACTTCCAAAATAAGAAGAAAAACATTAACCAAAAGAAGAAATTTAAAACAAAACCATTATAAAGCAACACTATTAAGGAAAGCAAATAAAAACGTTTTTTTTTTAAATCAGTACCGTACATTGAAACTCAAAACACTAAAATGAATTGGTTCTCTATAACACAAAAGAACTCTTATTTCTTACTTCCATTGACAAAGATCCGTTGCATAAAATACGTCCCATTGTATATAACATTAGGCAGAGCCGTACTTAAAGTATACGACACCCCGTCCCATATCATAAAGAATCACACTTGCAAGCGTATTTCATAACAGTAAGTACTATCATAAAAGTGTCCGATGGCACCCCTCTCCTGGCTGTCACCCGGTGCGGTCCGCCCCTTCGCACGCCCCGTAGTATGCCACTGACATTTGGCTATATCAGGGTTTCTTAACTTGTGTGTGTGTGTGCCGTCAACCGCTTTGATTGTTCATTGAAGGCTACGGATCTCTTTGGTTGTCCATTGAAGGCTACGGATCTCTTTGATTGTCCATTGAAGGCTACGAATCTCTTTGGTTGTCCATTGAAGGCTATGGATCTCTTTGATTGTCCATTGAAGGCTATGGATCTCTTTGATTGTCCATTGAAGGCTACGAATCTCTTTGGTTGTCCATTGAAGGCTATGGATCTCTTTGATTGTCCATTGAAGGCTATGGATCTCTTTGATTGTCCATTGAAGGCTATGGATCTCTTTGATTGTCCATTGACGGCTACGGATCTCTTTGATTGTCCATTGAAGTCTGTGGATATCTTTGATTGTCCATTGAAGTCTGTGGATATCTTTGATTGTCCATTGAAGTCTGTAGATTTCTTTGATTGTCCATTGAAGTCTGTGGATATCTTTGATTGTCCATTGATGGCTACGGATCTCTTTGATTGTCCATTGAAGTCTGTGGATATCTTTGATTGTCCATTGAAGTCTGTGGATATCTTTGATTGTCCATTGAAGTCTGGATATCTTTGAATGTCCATTGAAGTCTGTGGATATCTTTGATTGTCCATTGAAGTCTGTAGATTTCTTTGAATGTCCATTGAAGCCTGTTTATCTCTTTGATTGTCCATTGAAGTCTGTGGATCTCTTTGATTGTCCATTGAAGTCTGTGGATATCTTTGATTGTCCATTGAAGTCTGTAGATTTCTTTGAATGTCCATTGAAGTCTGTGGATCTCTTTGATTGTCCATTAAAGGATATGGATCTCTTTGATTGCCTATTGAAGTCTGTGGATCTCTTTGATTGTTCATTTAAGTCTGTAGATTTCTTTGAATGACCATTAAAGTCTGTAGATTTCTTTGATTGTCCATTAAAGGCTATGGATCTCTTTGATTGTCCATTAAAGGCTATGGATCTCTTTGAATGTCCATTAAGTCTGTGAATCTCTTTGATGGTCCATTGAAGGCTACGGATCTCTTTGATTGTCCATTGAAGGCTACGGATCTCTTTGATTGTCCATTGAAGTCTGTGGATCTCTTTGATTGTCCATTGAAGTCTGTGGATCTCTTTGATTGTCCATTGAAGTCTGTGGATCTCTTTGATTGTCCATGAAGGCTACGGATCTCTTTGATTGTCCATTGAAGGCTACGAATCTCTTTGGTTGTCCATTGAAGGCTATGGATCTCTTTGATTGTCCATTGAAGGCTACGAATCTCTTTGGTTGTCCATTGAAGGCTATGGATCTCTTTGATTGTCCATTGAAGGCTATGGATCTCTTTGATTGTCCATTGACGGCTACGGATCTCTTTGATTGTCCATTAAAGTCTGTGGATCTCTTTGATTGTCCATTGAAGGCTATGGATCTCTTTGATTGTCCATTGAAGGCTATGGATCTCTTTGATTGTCCATTGAAGGCTATGGATCTCTTTGATTGTCCATTGACGGCTACGGATCTCTTTGATTGTCCATTGAAGTCTGTGGATCTCTTTGATTGTCCATTAAAGGATATGGATCTCTTTGATTGCCTATTGAAGTCTGTGGATCTCTTTGATTGTTCATTTAAGTCTGTAGATTTCTTTGAATGACCATTAAAGTCTGTAGATTTCTTTGATTGTCCATTAAAGGCTATGGATCTCTTTGATTGTCCATTAAAGGCTATGGATCTCTTTGAGTGTCCATTAAGTCTGTGAATCTCTTTGATGGTCCATTGAAGGCTACGGATCTCTTTGATTGTCCATTGAAGGCTACGGATCTCTTTGATTGTCCATTGAAGTCTGTGGATCTCTTTGATTGTCCATTGAAGTCTGTGGATCTCTTTGATTGTCCATTGAAGTCTGTGGATCTCTTTGATTGTCCATGAAAGCTACGGATCTCTTTGATTGTCCATTGAAGGCTACGAATCTCTTTGGTTGTCCATTGAAGGCTATGGATCTCTTTGGTTGTCCATTGGAGGCTATGGATCTCTTTGATTGTCCATTGAAGGCTACGGATCTCTTTGATTGTCCATTGACGGCTACGGATCTCTTTGATTGTCCATTGAAGTCTGTGGATCTCTTTGATTGTCCATTGAAGGCTATGGATCTCTTTGATTGTCCATTGAAGTCTGTGGATCTCTTTGATTGTCCATTAAAGGATATGGATCTCTTTGATTGCCTATTGAAGTCTGTGGATCTCTTTGATTGTTCATTTAAGTCTGTAGATTTCTTTGAATGACCATTAAAGTCTGTAGATTTCTTTGATTGTCCATTAAAGGCTATGGATCTCTTTGATTGTCCATTAAAGGCTATGGATCTCTTTGAGTGTCCATTAAGTCTGTGAATCTCTTTGATGGTCCATTGAAGGCTACGGATCTCTTTGATTGTCCATTGAAGGCTACGGATCTCTTTGATTATCCATTCAAGTCTGTGGATCTCTTTGATTGTCCATTGAAGTCTGTGGATCTCTTTGATTGTCCATTGAAGTCTGTGGATCTCTTTGATTGTCCATTGAAGGCTACGGATCTCTTTGATTGTCCATTGAAGGCTATGGATCTCTTTGATTGTCCATGAAGGCTACGGATCTCTTTGATTGTCCATTGAAGGCTACGGATCTCTTTGATTGTCCATTGAAGTCTGTGGATCTCTTTGATTGTCCATGAAGGCTACGGATCTCTTTGATTGTCCATTGAAGGCTACGGATCTCTTTGATTGTCCATTGAAGGCTACGGATCTCTTTGATTGTCCCAGTGAAGGCCATGAACCTTTCTCTTGGAACAAAACAGATGTAGATAACAGCATACTTGTACATGTTAGGTTATGTTCACTGACTCCCAAGGGGTCCGTGTTCCACATGTTAAGAAACCCTGAGATAAACGAAGCTATTATTTGGAACGAATGAATTGATTATAAGAAATAATAAGGTCCTATGACACATTAAATTGTTTTTAAATATTTCTTTTTATCAAAATGTCGTGGGCTACGAATTGCTCATAAAGTGACGTCACCCAACCAGGCTTGTGTTTGAAAAAATAAAAACAACTGTCATGGCTTCTAAGCACAACCTGACGTGGGTGTGCAAGGTTGACGTTCAAGACAACGTGACAGGTAGGATTGGCTTGTCCTGACTCCGCGACGAAGCTTACACAAAATAAGGTCATTGTCTATTGATACGGCCGATTCTTTACTAAATCCTTACTTCCATTAAAACAGAAAAGTAAGGCACTGGTACGGAATGCAGTGTCCTTATAACTTATTGGAAGAACGAGTTATAAACATATGTCAATATACTGAACACTGAACAGAATAGAAAAATGAATTTCACTGTTTATTATTGGTTTTCTTCAGGTCTATAATTATAATACAATAGAAAGTTTTGTTTTTTTTTAAACATGAAAAGATTTGCACAGACACTGAAGAGATTTATATCATCTAAATAAATTAATTAATAATACACAAATGTATGTTAAATACTTCTATGGCACGCGCCTCAAACAGCCTCTGACAACCAAGTCCAGCTCCCGGCCTTCACGTGTGGCTCAATTTGAGCCCGGCGGAACTGTTTCCACTGACGGGAGAAGGGGCAAAGGCGAGCGACTGGCGCCTTAAAACCAGCAGATAGGGCTCGTGATCCTTGGTTGGTAGCTTATCTAAGAGAAGGAACTCTGAATTCAAACCACCGCTGCCTTGCGGGAATATCCATTTGTGGAATTGGCTTCGGGAGTAAACCCTGAGGATAAATCCGGAGTCGGAGTCCCTAAGGCAGTCTAATGTCGATTCGACATTATTCTGGCAACTCCTGCGACATGGCTGGTACCAAACTGTATCGGCTACTGCCGTTCCTTTGGATCTACCGGCTGTGTGGAGAGGGGGAACATGCTGTATGGGCAACAGCTTGATCTCCATATAACTGTGCCCAAGCTCGCGCCCTGGAGAGTCGGCATCTCGTGGAAAGATAAAGTGACAAATGTCGAGGTGTTGTCACGTGCTGGCCTTCAAAGTATGTATACGCTGCTTAGACAGCGCAGACTTCGCTGGCTTGGCCATGTTCGCCGCATGGAAGATGGTCGCATCCCAAAAGATATCTTCTACGGACAATTAGCAGATGGCAAGAGAACAGTTGGGCGACCACAGCTGAGGTTCAAAGATGTGTGCAAGAGAGATATGAGGGCACTGGACATGGATCCAGCAACATGGGAGGATGAAGCTGCCGATCGCACTAAGTGGCGATGCTATTTACGGCACCACCTCAGATTGGGCGAAGAGAGGCTCACACAAGAAGCAGAGGTGAGGAGAAAACGTCGAAAGGAGCACCAGGAAAATAAGCAGCTGAGGGCTGCCACCTCAGGGGCGCATTCCCATAGTCAGTTATGACTGAAGGGGCTATTATGATTATTATTATTATTATGTTTCATGCATTCGTGAAAAATAAAGAAGAAGATCACTAGACAACAGAAAAAACAATAGAAGTGATAAGCGTACCGGTAATCGAATCCTAGACCTTCCAAACGACACCACCATCTAATTACGGGAGCGAATCGTTACTACTGTTTTGAGGTGCCTCGTTGGTCTGATACCTCTAACATAGCAAATGCTCTCGCATTTAAGCAAAAAAAAAACCTAAACATTGCTTAAGATGGAAAAATGTATTAAATTTTGTTTTATCAATAAATGAATTAAAATAATTAACCGATTAATGAATTAATGACTAGTTAAAGATCCCAGCCCTAAAAGGAATGGATGAAAGCACTAAGAACAGGAAGTTGTGAGGAGACGTGATCACCCACGATAGCTGGCATAATACTTGAAGAAGACGAAGCTTCGTTACTGACTTCTATGATAGTGGGTCGGCTGCTTGCCTTCCCATATATCAGTTTTCGCGAAAACAATTAAATAGGCTAAAAATATCAAAGAGAAGGCCGTGAGTAAAATGTCTAAGCCAGGATTTCTCAACAGGGGTTCTAAGGTACCCTAGGGTACTGGGAGAGGTCACTGGGATTCCGCGAGAGATCGTGACTGAAAAAATAATAACAATAAATAAACAAACGTCTTTTTTTTTAACTTTGCGCGCCTTGGGATGTTAGCGTTCGCAGCGGTGGGCAGTGACCGAGCAGCCCCGTCTGGTAGTGCGCAATAGGACCGTTTTCATTTTAGCACATACCATTTTTCATTAGCATCTTCTTGAGTAGAGATTTATGATAAGACTAGTAGGCATACTTGGATACGGGTTTTTTTTTTTTAAATCAAGAAGGAAATTTTTTAACCAAAAGGAAAAACTAAAGCTTTTTCTACCTACCATACTGACTCGTTAACGTTGATATCCTGGGTGGGGAGAGGTGAACTACACAAAAAGAACAGGCTAATAAGTTGGCCAAAATAAACTGAGCAACAGAAGAAAAAAATCTTACTGATCATGCTAAGGCACCATGAGCTTTAGATAGAATCATTTTTATGCAGGGGTTCCGTGAAACGTGAAAGTTATTTCAAGGGTTCCGTGATACGTGAAAGTTATTTCAGGGTTCCGTGAAACGTGAAAGTTATTTCAAGGGTTCCGTGATACGTGAAAGTTATTTCAGGGTTCCGTGAAACGTGAAAGTTATTTCAAGGGTTCCGCCAGGATAAAAAGGTTAAAAAAAGGCTTGTCTGGGCATGTATTTCTTTAAAGAAACAAAATTATGGAAATCATTTAGCTCAGATACTCAAGATGTAGTAGCAATAACATTTAGCAATAACAACGCAAAACAAATGAGTGAAATATTTATTTTCAGCGTACAAAATAAAAGTAAATACAAGATGAATACTTACATATTTTTGCTCATTCACGTGTGATGATAGTTGTTTATACTTACGCTAAGCTAGACGTCCTTCGGGGCTGGTTTGTCAAACTTTCAAAAATTTAAGTCAAATAACGGATATACAACTTGGCCTCAGTTATAACGCAGTTCCAAAGCTTGGACCCTGCCATCCGCGTTACATCGGATCTATAGTATATAATAAGAAGACAAGACCAAAAAGGTCTTCAGCTAATTTTCTACCTATGTAAAGATGGATAATAAATGATACATTGCTGAAAAATAAAAAACAAACTAAACGGCAATCAGTAATATTATCTTTTACTAATTTATTATAACTGCCTAGGTCGGTCCCAAGCCCGGCTGAAAAAGGAGGAAGGCGGCATGCATGGAGGCCGTATTGAGGCAGCCCCTCCACACGCAAATGCACAACAGTCCAATCACCTGTTTGCTTTAAAATTTGATCAAATGAACCAAAAGAGAAAGAACCGACCGGACTGGCAAGATTTAATGTTTACCTCTACACCTCATGGAGCCGCGGTAGCATAGTGGTTAGTGCACTGGCTTCCTAGCGCAGTGGTCTATGGTTCGATCCCCAGATGAGGCGGAAAATTTTTAGGCCACAAACGGCTCCTGGGTCGACCCAGCCCCAAATGGGTACCAGAGCTACTCTGGGAAGGTTAAGGCGGCCGGCGTGATGCCGACCACATCACCCCTCGTGTGCCGACGGTCAAGATAATATGGGCCTAACACCATATTCCCAATATGCCTCAATGGGCGTGTAACGGGTTCCTTTACCTTTACCTTTTTTTCTACACCTCATGGTAGAAGAAGAATGACTAAGTAAGTAAGTACTAATTTATTATGCAAAGAAGCCGATTTCTCTCTGTAGGTCCCAAAGACGAAACGTAAAGGACAGGTTTTTTTTTTTTTTTTTTGGGGGGGGGGGGGGGGGGTTTATTATTATTACTTTTTAATTGATGAAGAAAAATATTATGTTTAATTCCGGATGAATTGTATTGGGATAATGTATATTATTTTAGATAGTATATTCAATTGCCTCTATTTCCTGATGAAATTATCCCACACTGTCATTGTATATAACTGTATGACAATTTCATGTGCTTATGTATATCTTTCTGGTGGCTTGCGCGATCCTGTCATTATGTATGTGACAATATTTTGGTTGTGTCCTTTTATTCCTCTTCTTCCTCTTTCGCTCTCTCCATATATTTTTTTCATTTTACGCACATAAACCTGTGCCCCGGCAGCACTCAATCATCTGCAGACCTCTATTCTTACTGCGATAGTGTTATTTCACGGCTAATTGACCATTCTTAAGGATTAATTGTAATCGCTTAAGTTGTTGAACCAGATTTGACTTCATACGGTTAACGGGAAAATGACTGTGACCTTTTCACGTAATTATTTCTGCCCTACCAAGACGTAGAGGTTAAACACATGCGGTGGTGAATACTTATCGCGACAATACTGAGTCAGACTAAAAGGAAGACCAGATTGTTTGTCTGGAAAAAACGTCTGTGGTCAGTGATATGTCGCCAATTTATCTGCCTGGTGACTGAAATGCATTTCCGCCACGATTTTGATAATGTATAGATTAAAGCCAGTATGGGAACACAGATTAGCGATGGCAAGATTTGAGGGATAGGTTTGCAGATGGGTTCGTCAGTGTGTATAAGAGTAAACGGAAAGAACATAGCCATATACGGTTATCTTTCCTTGTATGACATGATATGCATAGAATATCTTATATTATGAGGGTGACAGTAATATTTACAGCCCCTACCGACTACGTTCTAGCTCAGGGACTGGATCAATTGAGAGCAGGAAATATACATTAGTTTCGATTGGAAGTTTTGTGGAAAAACGCCTGGTGGAGGCTTGGGGGGAAAAGGAAATATAACCTAGCAAATTCGGAGACTAAAACACAATGCATTCCAGAATCTTCATAGAGACAGCTCGAACTGAAGCCAGGAAAGAATAGAATTATGATTATGACCATATAGGACCGGACAAAACACGTATCGTAACTCCTTCTGAACACTACAGCAAGGAAGATTTACCTGTTAATACGGAAACCGGACTCATACAGAACCTACTCACAAAAGTCACAGAGGGACTATAACTAGAAATAATACCTCAGACGTATGTTCGGGGTATCTTTATCAAGTCGCCAAGACGAAGTCTAGAGTTCCCAACTAGTTGGGGTAAGTTGTTACATTTATTTTAAACTTTGAATTTGACATGTTTGTACTCGTACTTGCTAGTGATTGTTAAAGTCCATTCGATGCTGGCAACCGCAGCATATGAAAATAGTATATTCATAAACCACCACAGCAAGCGCTGATGATTGCATCATGCTAGTTCGTACAGAGAATCAAACGCAGAGGTAACCCCAGACTCAGAATGGAGCAGTGAGTGAGGGATGATTACATCACATGTGCATAGTGTGTAAATTATCATTTTGTGAGATATACGTATGTAACTTAATAATGTTCCTCCAAGCACAAGCCATTGCACTCGCGCTGTCCAGACACATTTTCCCCATTAAATTAAGGAAAAGAATAATAGTGATTTCTCATCATATTCCCTGAGTTATGCTGTACATGCTCAGGGAGAATAAAATTTCTGAGAGACAAAAACTGGTGGACGGACAGCAGGAAAGACGCCTGATTAATCTTCTGACTACAATATATTTAGCAGAGGCATTTGTTCTTTTTATTTTCCTCTAAAGTTCGTGGTACGAGACCAGTTCGTGGTTCGAGTCACAAGACCATTCGTATAACGAGTCTGTGATTCATAAAATTGATTGTCGACACTAGGCGGCTACATCTGACGGGCCTGTGAAGATACTCAGCACTGACAACAGCAGAGGTTAACCCCTGCGCCCTTCGCTCGGGACGTGCCCCTTATCACAGAGAGACGAATTGACGAACAACAGCAGCAGTACTCACCGATTTTCAGCTAAGTGCTTATTAAACATGCCACAGCAACGAACATTTACTTTCCATCAAGTATCGATGACGATAACATAATCTTTTTGCACACCATTGAAACATAACCTTGTTTATTTTTAAATGTTACATAATAATTGATCATTAAATTTGTTATATGTTGTTTTACAAATTCCTAGTTATTCAGTTATAGAAGACAGGAGTGCACACGTATTAATCTATATCTTTTATATATATATATATATATATATATATATATATATATATATATATATAAAACACCTTTACAACTGTGAAGGACGGTAGAATTGTCTGCCCTTAGTTTTGCTAGGTCGGTCTGGTTTCTCGTCATTCTGACGTGTCTATCTTCTGTCCATCAAAATTCTCCGCCCACTTTTTTGTAAACGTTGTCTCTAACTGCGACATATCTGTCATCTTGTCATATCTGTCATCTTGACTATAAGAAGGCTTTTGACAGAGTCCATCATGAGAAAATAATTGAATGCCTCGAAGACATAGGTATTGATGGAAAAGATATAAGAATACTCAGTAACCTTTATTGGGAGCAAACTGCCACAGTAAGAACTGGAAGGAATTATTCACCATACATAGACATAAAAAGAGGTGTCAGACAAGGTTGTGTGCTGTCCCCCTGCCTATTTAATTTATACACTGAAAAAATTTTCAAACAGATACAGGAAATACCAGGACTGAACATCAGTGGAAGGTCAATAAACAACCTTAGATATGCAGATGATACCGTGTTGTTAGCTGAAAGCGAACAGGAGTTACAGGAACTAGTGAAGCAAGTGAACAGTATAAGTCATGAATATGGACTCGACATTAATATTGAGAAAACAAAAACTATGATAATTAGCAAAACAGACGATAAACCCACATTAAAGATAAGCGTAAATGGGGAAATCCTGGAACAAGTCAAGAGCTACGTATATCTCGGTCATATAATAACAGAAGATGGCAGATGTGAAACAGAAATCAAGAAGAGAATAGGAATGGCCAAAGCTACATTCAACAACATGAAACATATACTGACATCCAAACAGTTATCTCACAAATTAAAACTGAGAATCATAAAGTGTTATATATATTCTGCATTTCTGTATGGTGCAGAAACATGGACGATGAATAAGCATTTGGAAGAAAGAATTGAGGCTCTTGAAATGTGGATATATAGAAGAATGGGGCGTATCTCATGGAAAGAGATGAAAACAAATAAGCAGGTCCTAGAAAATCTAGGTATGAAAAGAGAACTAATGAGGGAGGTCAAAGTTCGACAGCTAAAATACTTTGGCCACATAAAAAGGCATAACACCTTGCAGAAGACCATAACAGAAGGGAGAGTTGAAGGCAAACGTGCAAGGGGAAGACAGCGCTATAAGTGGGAAGACAACATCAAGAGATGGACAGGAAAGAGTCTGTCAGAGTGCACCATCAAGACAAGAGACAGAAGACGTTGGAGATCCATTACAGCCAACCTTCGTTGTGGAGATGGCAACTGATGATGATGATGTCTGTCAATCAGCATTGTAGACCTTCTTCATGCATCTCCTTGCACGCGCATGGCGGTATGTGATCAAACAATCATTTTTTATCGGTCCCCAAGGAAACTAAATACTTCCCGGGTCTCCTTTAATTCGAGAAACTCGGGGTAATTTCTCCGTTCCTTTTTAACGGGAGAGAGCTCAAACATCTGGCATAATCTGGTAGTACTTAAGCGACTGTCTCAATAACTCTCTATCAGTCACGTTCTTGGATTTTCTAGCATGCGTGCATCTTATCCGTCCTGCTGATAGCAGTTGTGAATTAAGTCCGTATGGAGATTATTCCTTGAAGCTGGTAAGAGCGAAATAATTGTTTTAGAGTTATCTGGAGTGGTAGCGTATAAGATTTTATGCAGATATAATCTACCCAGGGTTACCTATTCTATTGTCTAAAATAATTAATTCATAACGAATAGTAACTCTCTCGTAAGACCGCAAGTGATTTAACGTAGCGGGCCACTAGTTTTTAACTCAGCTTAAGACTTAACAGACAGATAGCTAGATAATCTGTTATAACAAGAAGACAGAAAGATAGATGATGTGTACTGACAAGAAAACGGGAGACATAAAATGTAACTGACAGAAGGAAGATGTACATATTGCATTTTTGATTATTGTTCTCTTCGATGTTTATCAATTAATCCCGAGTTAAGTGTTAACTACCCTAGTATTATTTAATTTTATTTTGCACGTACATGTCGATTACGCCTGTCCATTCTGTATCACGTACCGTGTTGTGAGGTGAATGTCTGACCTCACTTAGCGAGGCTGACCGTGTGTGTGTTACGCCGACCGCCCCCGCTTGCTCGCTAGCTAAGCGCGAGAGAGGAATTTGCCCGTGGCGCGTTGGGACGCGGGGCATGTTTTATTGAAATGTAATTGTATGCGTTTTCGGGGAAGACAGAAGAGAGGGTGGGTGTTTGTACGTCTATTAGCGTCGATCGTTCAGGTCGAACAAATCCATGTAAATGTTTTTGAATGGCCTATTTTTCCAGATCCTGATAAGAAAGACAGAGAGCGGTCTGTGTTCACCATCTACGGGCTCAACCAGAGTCTATGGAGATTTATTACGCACAACGTTTCCACCCACTGGTGCATGGCCTCTAGCATTCACTAGGCCTCATTTTTCGTTACTGACGGATTAGGCGGCGGCTATTTCGTGGATTACATTACGGCCGCGCAGCGCATACAGCCTCGTCCACGAGTTGTTATAATTTGCCATTCATACATACAGGCAATATTATTGTAACCCATTTACCACCCGGTTGTTGGAGATAACACAACCACATAACCCAGAAAGAACCAGCTAGTGCCAGCCTCTGAAAGTTCTCACGTGAACTTACCACGAAGTCATCGCATTCGGATAATATTCGTGTGCTGGAATTAAGTGGTTTCTTATTTCTGTGAATTTTTAGTTCCTTAGTTATTTTCCACGATACTGTCAATTCATCAGTTACTATTATTTTAACCAGGGCCGGATTAAGGCCAACTGATGCCCTAAGCACAGCCCCCTCCCCCAATGGTTCCCCTTCCCCCGACTCTTCCATTGCTTAGCTGACAAGACATTAAGACTCAATAAATGCTGAAGAGACTGAAAATTCAATTTTATTCCTTGCCAGACTCCACTGAAATTCATGTAGAAAAACGTTGGTAAGAAAGGCAAACATACTGAACTCTAGGTCTATGTCTGACACTTTCAGTCACTCACCATACCAAAGAAATCGGTTTTTTTTTTTTAACAATTCGGATTAAAGTCGAACACGGCAGATATTGAAAATTACAAAAAATTCAACTAAAGACTGTGATAGAGATGAGATTTAAGGGCATGATAGGTAGATGGAAAATTCTGTGATGCCCCCCTTCCCTTGGTGCCCTAAGCACATACTTATTTTGCTTAATGGTTAATCCATCCCTGCTTTTAACTAAGCTTTTGATCTCTTATACTCATCCCCATATTTATTTGTTTGTTTGTTTTTTGTTGCTTTATCTGCCTTTAAATTTACGCCCATGACAAAATGTGATGGTATCAAAACTATTAAAACTGAACATCTCTGGAGTATAGGTGCGTATTATCAAGAAATAACTCATCATCTAGTTTACCGCATTCCTGTAAGTCTCTTAGGGCTTAAGTTATTGTAAACGGGCCTGTTAAAATTTGATGTTTCCCGGGAGGATTGTTATAAAACATTTGTAGTGCTTCTAGAATTGCCGACATCTCTGCTGTGAAAATATATGTATTCTCTGTGATACTATTTCCGTTTACGATTTTTCATGCTGGAATTTAAATTCATATCCCTAATGCATTACATTCTCCATTGGGCCTATCGGTATCTCATTTTCCTAGAAATGATTGTAGCATTGCTATGCCAAATTATAAACTAATCGTTCTGAACATTATTCAGTGTTATTCGTCAAAATATGTTTTATAATGTCGGATACGTTGTCACCGGTCGCCTCCCCTTTGCTCTGTAGTGATGGTTCAACAATGGCCAAAACTTAGAGCATCTAATGTGGGTCTTCAAAGGTATCTACTTTCGCACAAGATTACTCTTGGCAGAGATACAGATAGAAGGATGATGATGCTTCTACCTCGAGGCAGTGTTCATAAGATATTTCAGAAGTTAAGAACAATGCCGAATGTGTCTCAGCAATGTTAACTTTTATCTGCCCGACAACTTTTGTGAAGAAGTATTATTTAATTTAGCTCGTACAAGCCCCCAGCTGAATTAACAGTGAAATTCTTATTATTATTTTTATTGGCTGTTGTCACATGTAGGACGATAGATTCTGTCTGAGGTCAGACAGACTATTAAAGGGAAAGTGTGAATTGATAGAAAAATAGAGTCACGTGTGCAAAGTTGGGAAAAGATATGCCTCTGGAGGGTAGTGGTGCTACTCCTTCAGCCTACCTGGTGACTAACTTTTAATAAGACAATCTTGCCCCGCCCTCCAATGTTTGTAAAAGACTTTAATCTAATACTCAGTAAGGGACACCACAGTTACTACACCAACATGACATTTAAAGGAAGGGCGTTCTGACCAGCACAAGAATAAGTTTTATGAGTTTATTTATTAACCATTTTAAAAAAATGCACAACACCCAACGTGGCAAAATGCGAACAACAACAAAATCGGTAAACCCCGTGTACCTTCACTGAAAATAAAGAATGTCGGAAGGATACACAGCAAAGAAAATGAACCTCCAAAAAACAGTATCCACAAGAGAAAAAAACACTGTGGCCACCTCACTTTACTTCCTTCCTACGCTCACACGGACACACCTACGTTCTCTCGAACCACTCTTGCACTTAAAACCAAAAGTTCTAATACAGTCTTGCTGTCACCTGGACAGGGGTCCCCAGTCCAATAAAATTAGACGACCGTGTTTGCCTTATTAGGTGATAAATCCAAAACTGAGAAGAAACTTATGTGGGTCAACACTGTCCGGCTGGACTTAGTAATCCACTTTTGCCAGGAGGTAAGCTCCAGGGGGAAATAGTAACATGTAACTCCCACAGTGCGACTACTGCAGTAACTCCGAGTGAACAACAGGTGGTGAACTGGAAAAAGCCTGCAGCGGGCTATTTTAGAATAGAAGATCCTTTTTGTGCAGGATGTATTAAGAAGAGCTATTAAGAATAGACAGACCTAGAGAACTGCACAATATAGTCAAACAGTATTTAACAAGGACAAAAGTTAATATTTAGTAATTAGGATGGTGAAAGTCTCATGATGTTCTTACACTACAAATGACTTATAACAAGTGAAAATCAATTGAATAATCAACTAAACACTCCATCCAGGGCTTTACACCCCTCCCCCTGATATTAATTTTCTTTGGTGGTTTGTATGTTTTTTTTTGTGCCATCTTTTGTTTGAGTTTGGTTTGTTTTTATCTCTGTTTGTTTCTTTAGTTTTTTTTGTTTGTTTTGTTTTTACATGCACACAAAATTGGTGGTTTTGATTTGCCTCATTTACAGTGATTTGACAGAGATGTGATGCCACTGGCAATTATTCATATTATTTTGAGCTGAAAACAATATACATTTTAATTATAACCAATCAGAGGTTAAACGGGATATTTCTCATCGTCATTTTTTTTTACGCAGAAAATTAGATAGTAATCTTTACAGACGCCACGTCAGTAATAACAGCTCTGAAAGGCCAGCATGCAAAGGGATTGAAAGATCTGATAAACTCACTTGAAAGTCTGACCAAATGCTGTTATATATATATATATATATATATATATATATATATATATATATATATATATATATATATATATATATATATATATATATATATATATATATATATATATATATATTGTTTTCAATTTCAAATAATATGAATAATTGTTGATATATGAAAGTGGCATTACATCTCCTATCCAACGCGCTTTGTACTCAATAAGAGTTTCAGCTGCCTGTTTCAGGGATTCTGCATCAGCATTGAAGTTATTGCAATATTTGCCAGTGGCAAATGCCATAGAGTGGACTCTGTTCTTTAATTTAATTAAGACATTCTCTCCCCCCCCACCACCACCACCAATACTCAACTGCATTTTTTGCTGAACCATCACACACAATATATTAAAACTATGACTCATCCCTGGTTGAACGGGATATTTTTCTTAATAAATAATAATAAATTGGCCAGATACCAGTGACATTAATTTTTAAGATTTCTTTTAAAATGTTGACCTAATCACACATAAACACGTTTTTTTGCAAAAATGTGTGTATAGTCCTCACCAATGCCGCTTTCAAAGGTCGCCTAGTTGGCCACCGTTGCTATATGTCCTAATGATAACCTATCAGATTTTGAACGGGATATTTTCTCCATAAATTAAAAAAAAAATATTCTGCCAAGCACCAAATAAGAATGTTTCTACTATAGGATTTTTACTTGTCTCTTTAAATTGCATATTGTTCATACCTTATTTTGTTTATTCTCGTTAAGTTGCTGAAAGATATATTGTTTTGACATTCACTTACAAACCGCTATCCACTTATAATTTTGTTTTGACTGCATTAACCAAAAAGCCAGGCACAGTGCACACACTTATTCATTTACTGACGGCCATCCGGTTACCGGGCACAGCTAGAACCTTTAGATTCCTCGGTACGATTTACAGTTCGGAGACATCATCGTCAGAATGACCACGACACACACATTTCAGGGCCTCAACGCTGATGGCAAGCCGTCTTCAAGGTTAGAACAAATTTATACATAAAATGTGTACATGTGAATTCATAATAGGCCTAATGTAATAGCATTGAATGGAATGGGTGTGGAACAGCATTTATTAAATATTTAGCGCAACACACCCCATCAAGGCCAGCTCCTTGACGTGGAGATGGGGCTCAAGTACAGCCATCAGCGGCTGAAAAACCAAGACTGGCCAGGCCCTCCTAGACTCGAGCAAGACCACAGTCTGCCCTAGCAAGTCAAGGTGCTGAAGACGGAGGCAACCAGCCAAGAGGCGCACCACAGCAATCAGGATGCCACGCATTAGCGCTATGGGAAGTATGCCTATATCTGCAAAACGTTATGGCACTCGCCCTGTGACGGACACCCAGGCAGGCGCAGTGCCGGGCCCTCTGCCTCGGAAGGGCCCAACCCCTACTACTGGGGGTCCTTCTCAATTGCCCCGGGGAGCCAGGAGGCATGAGAATAGAGCTACTGGCCAAGCAAAGAAAAGACCATTTAAAATAATGCACTGGAATGCTGAAGGCGTCAATAGTAAAAAAGACGGCTACAGCAAAAAATTAGAGCTCGAAAATATCTTGAATGAAGAGCAAGTAAATGTATGTTGCTTGCAAGAAACCCACCTCAACAAAGACATAGCCTTCAAAATCAGAGGCTACCAGTGCTACCGATCTGACCGAATAGACAGTCGAAAAGGTGGAATACTGACACTCGTGAGGAATAACATCAGTGCATGTCAGCTTGAAACATATATGGAGGGGGCGGAATACCAGATGCTTCATCTCAGGACAGAAAGTTCAGAATTCCACCTGCTCAACTACTACTGTCCGAGCGACCGCCCACTGGCACTAGATACAATCCCAGCAAAAGAAAGACTGATTGTATGCGGAGACTTCAACAGCCACTCACAGAGCTGGGGCTATGATCACATGGACAGGAGAGGTGAGGAGCTTGAAAACTGGCAGGATGACAATGGGCTTATCCTGATTAACCAGCCAATCGACCCACCAACCTTCTACTCGAGATCATGGCACACCACCTCTACACCAGACCTGGCATTCCACTCACCCAGCTTGGAGTGGAACACCACACGCGTTGTAGGGAAACAACTTGGAGGCAGCGACCACCGGCCAGTCTTCCTAATTGTGGAAAATGAACTTGTCAAGGAGAGCAGCACTCTCTCTAGGTGGAACTACAAGAAGGCAGACTGGACAATGTACCAGCACCGTACTAGTATACTGGCTAGAGATCTGACTGTAGACAAAGACATCAATAAGCTAGTTGATGAATTCAGCAGATGCATATTACAGGCTGCTCGTGAAACAATACCTAGAGGGGCTCGTAAGCACTACAAACCATATTGGAATAGTGAACTAGAGCAGCTGCACAACGACGTGGAAACATCTCGAAAGCAGGCAGAGACCAGTCCATGCCAAGAACACCACAATAACTACCAGCAAGCTAAGGCCAAATTTCAAAGGGCCAAGTTGCAGGCCAGGCGAAGAAGCTGGAAGGAGAAAACAGAGTCCTTGAACTTTGAAAGAGATACGAGGAAACTGTGGAAGCTGGTAAAGCAACTTAACGATGAAGGTACAGAGAGAAACTCAAGGATTGCTCTGTACAAAGATGGAAACATCCTCATGGGAAAACAGGCAGCTGATCACTTTGCAGACTCCTTTGCTAAAGACAACAACATCGAAGTTAGCCCAGAGAAGCAACAGGAGACTCGTGAGAAACAACACGCAGGACGAGATGGAACCATACCTGAAGTTATGGAGGCACCAATCACATTCAGAGAACTGGAGCTTGCAATATCCAAATTGAAAATGAGAAAGTCGCCAGGAGTTGATGGAGTGTCCAATGAAATGATTAAGAACTTGGGAACCGCAGCAAAAACAAAGCTGCTGCAGATCTTCAATATCTGTTGGAACTCAGGCAGAGTTCCACAGACCTGGAGGGAAGCAATCATGATACCACTCCTAAAACCAGGAAAAGACAGTTCCACTGCCTCCAGCTACAGACCAATCAGCCTTACAAGCTGCCTCTGCAAAACAATGGAACGTATCATCAACCTCAGGCTACAGTGGTACCTTGAAAGTGAAAACCTTCTTGTACCACAGCAGGCGGGCTTTAGGCAGTGTTATTCCACCGAAGATCAGGCAACTTACCTTTCCCAAGAGATTGAGGATGCGTTCCAAGATAAGAAACTGGTACTAGCAGCATGGATAGATCTAAGAAAAGCATTTGACAAGGTTTGGAAAGAAGGGCTTCTGAAGAAACTGAGAAATTGTAGAGTGAATGGTAAGATGTACAAATGGGTGAAAGCATACTTGCATAACAGAAGAGCCCGAGTACAACTAGATGGCCTCAAGAGTAAGAAAATTCTACTGCGTCATGGCGTCCCTCAGGGAGGGGTTCTGTCCCCCACACTTTTCCTAGTCTACATCAATGACCTGGTTGCTGAACTACCACATGGAATGAAAGTGGCAATGTACGCTGATGACCTGGTAATATGGTGCACAGATGAGCATGCAACAGTGGCCACCAAACTGCTACAAAGAGCTATAGATGCCTTAACCTCATGGGCAAATAGATGGTGTGTCAGCATCAACACAGACAAGTGCAGCACTACGCTCTTCACCCTCTCTCCCAAACAAAAAGCTGGTGTCATCAAGATAAACAAAGAGCTCCTGAGAGAAGATAAACAACCCACCTATCTCGGAGTTACATTCGATGATAGGCTGACATGGAAGCAGCACATCAACAAGGCAGCAACAAAGGCCAGGAGGAAGCTAGCCATCCTGAGAAAACTAAGTGGAACCACATGGGGAGCCAGCGGGAAAATACTTAGTAAAGTTTACCAGCAGGGCATACGACCACACCTGGAATATGGGTCAGCTGCGTGGTGTCCAGCATCAAACACCACATTACAAGAGCTAGATAAGGTGCAAAACCAGGCGCTTAGGGTCATCACGGGGGCAATGAAATCAACGCCTATAGTGGAGATGGAGAAAATGGGGAGGATACAAGCACTGAGAGAACGCAGAGACACGAAAGTGCTAACACAGGCAGAAAAGTTCCTCTGTATGCCGAGCCATCCAATGAAGGACAGATTCCAAAACCTAGCAATGGGGCGACTGAAAAGAAGCAGCTTTATCCACCAGGCCAAACGATTTCGTAGACAAACCTCAGACCTGCCTGAAGTTAACAGCCCTCTAAAGTCTGTGCCAGAACAAACCCCTTGGAGAGAGGAGCATGGACTACCAGTACACATCCACACAAAAGTGAAAGGAATATTCGACAGGGATGAACAGAACAGCGTGCAACGTAGGACAGTCACTCTCAGTTTCCTGGATGATAAATACCCACAGGACCTCTGGGTCCGAGTATACACGGATGGGTCAGCACAGAATGCAGTAAAGAATGGAGGAGCAGGAGTGTACATAGAATACCCAAACAACACTAGGGATACGGTCAGAGTACCAACGGGGAAATTCTGTAACAACTATGATGCAGAAGTCCAGGCAATCAAGGTGGCAACTGAGAAACTACTGAACACCAATCTCGGTCCACAGCCTGTAGTATTCCTGACAGATGCAAGATCAGCACTCCAAGCACTTCAGTCCAGAAAATTGCCAGTTATACAGGCCCTACTTTCTGAACTGTGCAACCAGCGCAGGGTCGCCATGCAGTGGATACCGTCTCATTGTGGAATACCAGGAAACGAGAGAGCAGACGGACTGGCTAAAGAAGGTGCTGCAGACGAACAACCGGATGTACCAGTAACGTACCATCAGAAGAAAAAGATGATCAAATCTATCAGAAAGCCACCAACATCAACGCAGGATGACTACCAAGCTATGAACAGATCAGAACAAATAGTCATTCTGCGCCTCAGAACAGGACACAACCGCCTCCGCAGCCACATGTATACAAAATTCAAGATTGGCAATTCAGCCATGTGTACATGTGGACAGGCACCCCAGACAGCGGAGCACGTACTGCAAGATTGCCCCGAATATGATATATTGAGGCAAACCCACTGGCCCAGAGAAACAACACTGGAAGCAAAACTATATGGACCCCTGTATGAACTACAAAAGACAGTGAAGTTTATACAAGAAACAACATTGCAGATATAGACAATATATTTCATGCGAACGAAAGAAGAAGAATAGTTAGGTCCTATATGTTAGTAATTAACATTTCATGAATAAAGTAAGATGAGATATATTATTCCCTTCAAAGTGTATTGTGATTTACATTCTGATGGCAGACACAACAAAAAGATAATAGGCTACATGCTGTCCATAATAGTGAGATATTCTATTTGATGTTTGCTATCAGTCAGCTAAAATGAAGAACAGTGGGCCATCTGTTCGACAACAGCCTTAAAGAAAGAATTCAGAGATGCAGTAAAAAATTGTTAGGGTTAGGATTAGATATCCTAACACAAATGACGTTTTCAATTTACTAGGATGACATCAAAGAACACAGCCCACTGTTCTTCATTTCTACCCTGTCAATCTGTCAACTCTCATTTAATTTTCTTTCATCCTGGCCTTAACTGCCAGTCAATCTTCACTTTTTCATTACCAGCTTTCACATGAAGTTGTTCTACAAGTAGGCCTACCACAGTTGTCTTGTGAGATTTGCACAATGTTATGACTGCCAAGTTCACTGTAAAATGTCTTCAATTTTATTATTTTTTTTTTGTGTGGCTTAAGTAGTTTTACCTCTAGGCCCTATTTGGTTTTGGTTCAACCTAGACATAAGGTCAGTTGCTTATATTAGAGCTCATGTGCGTATATAAAAGATCTTTTGGTCTAGTTGAGATTTTTCAGTAGAATGTCAGAATATGTCAGTGTCTTTCTGGGTTCCAATGAAGAACAGTGGGCTATTTGTTTGATTCGACCTTAAAAAAGAATTCAGAGATGCAGTAAAAAGGGTTTAGGTTTAGATATCATAACCCTGCTTTCATTGCATTGGGAAATATATGGAGATCAAGAGAAATCGGATCCAACACGAAAATAAGAATCTTCAACTCAAATGTGAAGTCAGTCCTATTGTATGGCTCTGAGACATCATCATCATCATCTCAACCCATAACCCGTCATGGGTCGTAGGGGTGCCATGGTGGAAGCATCAGCAGACAGGGTCCTCCACTGCTCTCTACTCTCTGAGACATGGAGAACAACAAAGACAACAAGCAAAAAAGCTACAGACTTTCATAAATGGGTGCTTGCGTAGAATAGAGGGATTAAAATGGTATGACAAGGTTACCAACGTGGAACTGATGACAAGAACTAGACAAGTGCCAGTGGAACAAGAGATGAGAAGATGGCGATGGATAGGACACACACTGAGGAAACCTGTTGATAGCATTACAAGGCAGTCCTTGTTCTGGAACCCCCAGGGCAAGAGAGGCAGAGGTAGACCAAGAAGTACATGGAGAAGAGAGCTGGAAACAGATGAAAATGATAGGGAGAACATGGAAAGAACTTGAGATGATGGCACGTGACAGGAGGACTTGGCATGTGTTTGTTGAAGGCCTATGCTCCTTTGGGAGTGGAGGGTTATAGATCATAACCCTAAACTCTAACTTTAGTTAAACCAAACGATGTTGACAACTTACTAGGATGACATTGAAGAACACGGCCCACAGTCTTCATTTCAACCGTCTTTCTGTGTTGTCTTCCGTTAGTGCGCATATTTGTATAAAATTATTACCTTGTGGTCTCCAGTGTAATTAGCTGAACTTAATCTGAAATTGGTCAAAATCCATTTACGATTTTTTGCGCTTTCTGCATTAAAGATTATGTAGACTCCTCTTACATATTTAGGTTTAACAGCGGGACTTGTGTCCAATTTCGCTCAAATGTCCATCGACTCGGTGGTCAGTTAAGTCACCCATGTCGTTAGAGTAGAGCTGGGTTTAGTTAGGATTCCTAACACTTACCCCTTATTACTGTGTCTGAATTCTTATTCAAGGTCGTATTGATGTGGGTTACTTAATTGTTTCAACCAGATCGACAGACATTTGGGCAAAATTGGACATAGGTCCCACTGTACCTTAATTCAACCCGTGTTTTTTTCCTCCATAATAAATAAATTTTGTCGTCATATTGCATTTCTCTTACTCCAGTCTGTCACATTTCACTTAATCCTAATAAACTTACATTTATTCTTTTCATTTCCCTAAAGTTTTTTTTTATAACTTTCCATCCTGGTTAAGTGTCCAGATATTCTGTGTTCTTACATGCAAGATATCTTTAATATTAATTTTGCCCAGAGTAAATTGATGATGGTTAGGTCAGGTATCACCTGTAGTACATGGTACTCCCTCCTGGGTGGACAAGTTCCTTAGGAGCCCCCACTGGCGTTGTTCTATTTTCTATAGATGTTTGGATTCGTGACCATAAAAGGGACGGTGTGACAGTGGTTTCACCTTGCCTTCCATCAGTGAGAATCTCCGCTAGCATTTGATGAAAAAGTCTGCTCTATAAGGCAGTGGACAGGGTAGAGATTAAGCTCCTCTGCATGACTGTCATGTCATAAAGCTTTAGATGTGTTATCTGCAGACAGCTACCCCAACAATTACATCACCCACACCCTCAGTACCAACCACATATTTTGGTTCACAGCTGTTTATTCAGTATTCACAGTGAACCCTTTGTATCTACAGGTTGATCCACTATTCACCACCTGGTGGACACTACTGGTAGCAGGGTAGGCTACCTCAAACATAACTGCAGAATCATGTCCCATTTTAATAGTTGTTTATGGTTGAAAGTTGCATGCCTTTATGATAGGAGAGTTTTTTTTTAAGTAGAAAGAAGGAAGAAAGCGATGAAATAGAGAATAATGGAAAAGAATTGTAATCTTCTTCTTGGATCATTAGCGACTGGCTGACAAAGCAGTCAGTGGCCATCACTCCTAGTGGCGTCTTGTAGGGCAGCAACAAACTGTCCCCACTTTGCTCGGTCGGTGGCCATCCTTTGTGCCATGCCCCAACTCTGGTTCATGCTTTACATCTCAGCCTCCACTGTTCTCCACCAGGTTATCTTTGGTCTGCCTCTCTTTCGCCGTCCTTCTGGGGCCCATAACATAGCAGTTCTGTTGATGGTGTGTTTGCAGCTTAAAACTACTTGATCATGGAGCACCAGAAAGTAATAGCAATGAACACTTAAAAGCAAGCAGATGATAGTTTAAACGGGGAAAATTGGTTATGGCAGCCCCAGCTATAATAAACAATAAGAAGCAGTATTTCTACAGTGTAATAATAAAGTGCAATGTGTTATCTGTTTAATGTGATGCGTTGCTTCCAAATGTGTACTTAAACCGAATTTGAATTACAAATGATTGTGTTGCGTAACCTCAAACTTGTGTTAGTGGAATTCATGTAGAGGAAGAAACTTACTTTAGTACTGCATAGTTTGAAGTGGTACCACCATGATCAAAAGAATATTTCATGTATAAAGAATATCATTTAGATAGCTTATGTGGTAGTGTTAATGAGAAGACACTAGTGATGGATAGGACACACATGGAGGAAACCTGTTGATGGCATTACAAAGCTAGTTCTTGTACTGGAATTCCCTGGTTAAGAGAAGTGGAAACTGAAGAAAAAAAAAATACATGGCGAAGAGAATTGGAGACAGAAATGAAAATTATAAAGAAGATATGGAAAAACCTTGAGCAGATGGCACAGTACAGTAGGGCTTGGCATGAATTTGATGCTGCTTGGGGAGCTGAAGGGTGATGATTATGTTAGTTTTTTTTAGATTTTGAGTTCAGAGTTACCAATGTCCTTGTAATGTAACAACTGTTTACAATATGCAATAGCCACATAGTTTAGGTCAAATGCGTACATCTGTCTGACAGCTGAAGATTTGTGCTTGTGGTTTTCATTCTTTTAGTGAATTAGACAACCTGGCAAAAGCACTAATAAAAACCAGCTACAAATTGAAAAGAAAAAGTACAGTGGATCCCTGCCCACTGTAATATATATGGAAATGAGAAGGCAGAATTGTGAAAATATTACCAAGTCTTCGGCAAAAATCGGAGGGCCGTTAAAAGCAAAAACCTCTATTAGAGTTACAAACGGTGTTATTGTAATAGTGCATCATTTATCTTTAAAATGACGTATAATTCATAAAAATCTGTAAACATTTACGAAAAACTCGTCCGATACTGCAGAACCATACTATACATTATCAAGACGAGACCAAGGGATAATTTTCAGACTTAGAACCGGCCATTGCAGACTCAAATATCAGCTGTCCAACAAATTGAAAATCAGACACATGTATGGACCCATGTGGGGAGGACAAACAAACTGTAGAACATGTGGTCCAACGCTGTTGGCTTGGCATGAATTTGAGCTGTTGGGTGTGTGAGCTCAACCCAGTTGAGGGATGACAGTGTTTGGTGTTTTGAGCCTGAGGTTCAGACGGCCATCTTTAATGACAAGAGAGTTTAGAATGGTATATCTAGTTTAGGTCATCATGATGTGTTATCTGATAGAGATAGATGTGCTTGTGGTTTTCATTCTTTTAGTGAATTAGACAACCTGGCAAAAGCACTAATAAAAACCAGCTACAAATTGAAAAGAAAAAGTACAGTGGATCCCTGCCCACTGTAATATATATGTAAATGAGAAGGCACTAACAAATTTATTACCATTGTCCAAACAAAAAGACTGGATTACATTTAAGAGACTAAAAGCACATTTAATCATTGTCCTTACATGGTTATTCCTAGTTTATGGTTGACTATGCCACATTTATTCATACTGTCCTTACATGGTTATTCCTAGTTTAGGTTGACCAAGGGCCAATTTATTCATTGTCCTTACACCGGTTATTCCTAGTTTAGGTTGACTATGCTGTCCACATTTATTCATTGTCCTTACATGGTTATTCCTAGTTTTGGGGAGGACTATGCCACATTTATTCATTGTCCTTACATGGTCCAATTCCTAGTTTAGGTTGACTATGCCACATTTATTCATTGTCCTTACATGGTTATTCCTAGTTTTAGGTTGACTATGCCACATTTATTCATTGTCCTTACATGGTTATTCCTAGATTTAGGTGGATCTATTTATTCATTGCCTTACATGGTTATTCCTAGTTTAGGTTGACTATGCCACATTTATTCATTGTCCTTACATGGTTATTCCTAGATTTTAGGTTGACTATGCCACATTTATTCATTGTCCTTACATGGTTATTCCTAGTTTAGGTTGACTATGCCACATTTTTATTCATTGTCCTTACATGGTTATTCCTAGTTTAGGTTGACTATGCCACATTTATTCATTGTCCTTACATGGTTATTCCTAGTTTAGGTTGACTATGCCACATTTATTCATTGTCCTTACATGGTTATTCCTAGTTTAGGTTGACTATGCCACATTTATTCATTGTCCTTACATGGTTATTCCTAGTTTAGGTTGACTATGCCACATTTATTCATTGTCCTTACATGGTTATTCCTAGTTTAGGTTGACTATGCCACATTTATTCATTGTCCTTACATGGTTATTCCTAGTTTAGGTTGACTATGCCACATTTTATTCATTGTCCTTACATGGTTATTCCTAGTTTAGGTTGACTATGCCACATTTATTCATTGTCCTTACATGGTTATTCCTAGTTTAGGTTGACTATGCCACATTTATTCATTGTCCTTACATGGTTATTCCTAGTTTAGGTTGACTATGCCACATTTATTCATTGTCCTTACATGGTTATTCCTAGTTTAGGTTGACTATGCCACATTTATTCATTGTCCTTACATGGTTATTCCTAGTTTAGGTTGACTATGCCACATTTATTCATTGTCCTTACATGGTTATTCCTAGTTTAGGTTGACTATGCCACATTTATTCATTGTCCTTACATGGTTATTCCTAGTTTAGGTTGACTATGCCACATTTATTCATTGTCCTTACATGGTTATTCCTAGTTTAGGTTGACTATGCCACATTTATTCATTGTCCTTACATGGTTATTCCTAGTTTAGGTTGACTATGCCACATTTATTCATTGTCCTTACATGGTTATTCCTAGTTTAGGTTGACTATGCCACATTTATTCATTGTCCTTACATGGTTATTCCTAGTTTAGGTTGACTATGCCACATTTATTCATTGTCCTTACATGGTTATTCCTAGTTTAGGTTGACTATGCCACATTTATTCATTGTCCTTACATGGTTATTCCTAGTTTAGGTTGACTATGCCACATTTATTCATTGTCCTTACATGGTTATTCCTAGTTTAGGTTGACTATGCCACATTTATTCATTGTCCTTACATGGTTATTCCTAGTTTAGGTTGACTATGCCACATTTATTCATTGTCCTTACATGGTTATTCCTAGTTTAGGTTGACTATGCCACATTTATTCATTGTCCTTACATGGTTATTCCTAGTTTAGGTTGACTATGCCACATTTTCATTCATTGTCCTTACATGGTTTATTCCTAGTTTAGGTTGACTATGCCCACTTTATTCATTGTCCTTACATGGTTATTCCTAGTTTAGGTTGACTATGCCACATTTATTCATTGTCCTTACATGGTTATTCCTAGTTTAGGTTGACTATGCCACATTTATTCATTGTCCTTACATGGTTATTCCTAGTTTAGGTTGACTATGCCACATTTATTCATTGTCCTTACATGGTTATTCCTAGTTTAGGTTGACTATGCCACATCACATTTATTCATTGTCCTTACATGGTTATTCCTAGTTTAGGTTGACTATGCCACATTTATTCATTGTCCTTACATGGTTATTCCTAGTTTAGGTTGACTATGCCACATTTATTCATTGTCCTTACATGGTTATTCCTAGTTTAGGTTGACTATGCCACATTTATTCATTGTCCTTACATGGTTATTCCTAGTTTAGGTTGACTATGCCACATTTATTCATTGTCCTTACATGGTTATTCCTAGTTTAGGTTGACTATGCCACATTTATTCATTGTCCTTACATGGTTATTCCTAGTTTAGGTTGACTATGCCACATTTATTCATTGTCCTTACATGGTTATTCCTAGTTTAGGTTGACTATGCCACATTTATTCATTGTCCCATTGTCCTTACATGGTTATTCCTAGTTTAGGTTGACTATGCCACATTTATTCATTGTCCTTACATGGTTATTCCTAGTTTAGGTTGACTATGCCACATTTATTCATTGTCCTTACATGGTTATTCCTAGTTTAGGTTGACTATGCCACATTTATTCATTGTCCTTACATGGTTATTCCTAGTTTAGGTTGACTATGCCACATTTATTCATTGTCCTTACATGGTTATTCCTAGTTTAGGTTGACTATGCCACATTTATTCATTGTCCTTACATGGTTATTCCTAGTTTAGGTTGACTATGCCACATTTATTCATTGTCCTTACATGGTTATTCCTAGTTTAGGTTGACTATGCCACATTTATTCATTGTCCTTACATGGTTATTCCTAGTTTAGGTTGACTATGCCACATTTATTCATTGTCCTTACATGGTTATTCCTAGTTTAGGTTGACTAAGTTTAGGTTGACTATGCCACATTTATTCATTGTCCTTACATGGTTATTCCTAGTTTAGGTTGACTATGCCACATTTATTCATTGTCCTTACATGGTTATTCCTAGTTTAGGTTGACTATGCCACATTTATTCATTGTCCTTACATGGTTATTCCTAGTTTAGGTTGACTATGCCACATTTATTCATTGTCCTTACATGGTTATTCCTAGTTTAGGTTGACTATGCCACATTTATTCATTGTCCCTTACATGGTTATTCCTAGTTTAGGTTGCCTATGCCACATTTTTTCCTTGTCCTTACATGGTTTATTCCTAGTTTAGGTTGACTATGCCACATTTATTCATTGTCCTTACATGGTTATTCCTAGTTTAGGTTGACTATGCCACATTTATTCATTGTCCTTACATGGTTATTCCTAGCTTAGGTTGACTATGCCACATTTATTCATTGTCCTTACATGGTTATTCCTAGTTTAGGTTGACTATGCCACATTTATTCATTGTCCTTACATGGTTATTCCTAGTTTAGGTTGACTATGCCACATTTATTCATTGTCCTTACATGGTTATTCCTAGTTTAGGTTGACTATGCCACATTTATTTATTGTCCATTGGTTATTTCTAGTTTAGGTTGACTATGCCACATTTTTTTCATTGTCCTTACATGGTTATTCCTAGTTTAGGTTGACTATGCCACATTTATTCATTGTCCTTACATGGTTATTCCTAGTTTAGGTTGACTATGCCACATTTATTCATTGTCCTTACATGGTTATTCCTAGTTTAGGTTGACTATGCCACATTTATTCATTGTCCTTACATGGTTATTCCTAGTTTAGGTTGACTATGCCACATTTATTCATTGTCCTTACATGGTTATTCCTAGTTTAGGTTGACTATGCCACATTTATTCATTGTCCTTACATGGTTATTCCTAGTTTAGGTTGACTATGCCACATTTATTCATTGTCCTTACATGGTTATTCCTAGTTTAGGTTGACTATGCCACATTTATTCATTGTCCTTACATGGTTATTCCTAGTTTAGGTTGACTATGCCACATTTATTCATTGTCCTTACATGGTTATTCCTAGTTTAGGTTGACTATGCCACATTTATTCATTGTCCTTACATGGTTATTCCTAGTTTAGGTTGACTATGCCACATTTATTCATTGTCCTTACATGGTTATTCCTAGTTTAGGTTGACTATGCCACATTTATTCATTGTCCTTACATGGTTATTCCTAGTTTAGGTTGACTATGCCACATTTATTCATTGTCCTTACATGGTTATTCCTAGTTTAGGTTGACTATGCCACATTTATTCATTGTCCTTACATGGTTATTCCTAGTTTAGGTTGACTATGCCACATTTATTCATTGTCCTTACATGGTTATTCCTAGTTTAGGTTGACTATGCCACATTTATTCATTGTCCTTACATGGTTATTCCTAGTTTAGGTTGACTATGCCACATTTATTCATTGTCCTTACATGGTTATTCCTAGTTTAGGTTGACTATGCCACATTTATTCATTGTCCTTACATGGTTATTCCTAGTTTAGGTTGACTATGCCACATTTATTCATTGTCCTTACATGGTTATTCCTAGTTTAGGTTGACTATGCCACATTTATTCATTGTCCTTACATGGTTATTCCTAGTTTAGGTTGACTATGCCACATTTATTCATTGTCCTTACATGGTTATTCCTAGTTTAGGTTGACTATGCCACATTTATTCATTGTCCTTACATGGTTATTCCTAGTTTAGGTTGACTATGCCACATTTATTCATTGTCCTTACATGGTTATTCCTAGTTTAGGTTGACTATGCCACATTTATTCATTGTCCTTACATGGTTATTCCTAGTTTAGGTTGACTATGCCACATTTATTCATTGTCCTTACATGGTTATTCCTAGTTTAGGTTGACTATGCCACATTTATTCATTGTCCTTACATGGTTATTCCTAGTTTAGGTTGACTATGCCACATTTATTCATTGTCCTTACATGGTTATTCCTAGTTTAGGTTGACTATGCCACATTTATTCATTGTCCTTACATGGTTATTCCTAGTTTAGGTTGACTATGCCACATTTATTCATTGTCCTTACATGGTTATTCCTAGTTTAGGTTGACTATGCCACATTTATTCATTGTCCTTACATGGTTATTCCTAGTTTAGGTTGACTATGCCACATTTATTCATTGTCCTTACATGGTTATTCCTAGTTTAGGTTGACTATGCCACATTTATTCATTGTCCTTACATGGTTATTCCTAGTTTAGGTTGACTGGTTATTCCTAGTTTAGGTTGACTATGCCACATTTATTCATTGTCCTTACATGGTTATTCCTAGTTTAGGTTGACTATGCCACATTTATTCATTGTCCTTACATGGTTATTCCTAGTTTAGGTTGACTATGCCACATTTATTCATTGTCCTTACATGGTTATTCCTAGTTTAGGTTGACTATGCCACATTTATTCATTGTCCTTACATGGTTATTCCTAGTTTAGGTTGACTATGCCACATTTATTCATTGTCCTTACATGGTTATTCCTAGTTTAGGTTGACTATGCCACATTTATTCATTGTCCTTACATGGTTATTCCTAGTTTAGGTTGACTATGCCACATTTATTCATTGTCCTTACATGGTTATTCCTAGTTTAGGTTGACTATGCCACATTTATTCATTGTCCTTACATGGTTATTCCTAGTTTAGGTTGACTATGCCACATTTATTCATTGTCCTTACATGGTTATTCCTAGTTTAGGTTGACTATGCCACATTTATTCATTGTCCTTACATGGTTATTCCTAGTTTAGGTTGACTATGCCACATTTATTCATTGTCCTTACATGGTTATTCCTAGTTTAGGTTGACTATGCCACATTTATTCATTGTCCTTACATGGTTATTCCTAGTTTAGGTTGACTATGCCACATTTATTCATTGTCCTTACATGGTTATTCCTAGTTTAGGTTGACTATGCCACATTTATTCATTGTCCTTACATGGTTATTCCTAGTTTAGGTTGACTATGCCACATTTATTCATTGTCCTTACATGGTTATTCCTAGTTTAGGTTGACTATGCCACATTTATTCATTGTCCTTACATGGTTATTCCTAGTTTAGGTTGACTATGCCACATTTATTCATTGTCCTTACATGGTTATTCCTAGTTTAGGTTGACTATGCCACATTTATTCATTGTCCTTACATGGTTATTCCTAGTTTAGGTTGACTATGCCACATTTATTCATTGTCCTTACATGGTTATTCCTAGTTTAGGTTGACTATGCCACATTTATTCATTGTCCTTACATGGTTATTCCTAGTTTAGGTTGACTATGCCACATTTATTCATTGTCCTTACATGGTTATTCCTAGTTTAGGTTGACTATGCCACATTTATTCATTGTCCTTACATGGTTATTCCTAGTTTAGGTTGACTATGCCACATTTATTCATTGTCCTTACATGGTTATTCCTAGTTTAGGTTGACTATGCCACATTTATTCATTGTCCTTACATGGTTATTCCTAGTTTAGGTTGACTATGCCACATTTATTCATTGTCCTTACATGGTTATTCCTAGTTTAGGTTGACTATGCCACATTTATTCATTGTCCTTACATGGTTATTCCTAGTTTAGGTTGACTATGCCACATTTATTCATTGTCCTTACATGGTTATTCCTAGTTTAGGTTGACTATGCCACATTTATTCATTGTCCTTACATGGTTATTCCTAGTTTAGGTTGACTATGCCACATTTATTCATTGTCCTTACATGGTTATTCCTAGTTTAGGTTGACTATGCCACATTTATTCATTGTCCTTACATGGTTATTCCTAGTTTAGGTTGACTATGCCACATTTATTCATTGTCCTTACATGGTTATTCCTAGTTTAGGTTGACTATGCCACATTTATTCATTGTCCTTACATGGTTATTCCTAGTTTAGGTTGACTATGCCACATTTATTCATTGTCCTTACATGGTTATTCCTAGTTTAGGTTGACTATGCCACATTTATTCATTGTCCTTACATGGTTATTCCTAGTTTAGGTTGACTATGCCACATTTATTCATTGTCCTTACATGGTTATTCCTAGTTTAGGTTGACTATGCCACATTTATTCATTGTCCTTACATGGTTATTCCTAGTTTAGGTTGACTATGCCACATTTATTCATTGTCCTTACATGGTTATTCCTAGTTTAGGTTGACTATGCCACATTTATTCATTGTCCTTACATGGTTATTCCTAGTTTAGGTTGACTATGCCACATTTATTCATTGTCCTTACATGGTTATTCCTAGTTTAGGTTGACTATGCCACATTTATTCATTGTCCTTACATGGTTATTCCTAGTTTAGGTTGACTATGCCACATTTATTCATTGTCCTTACATGGTTATTCCTAGTTTAGGTTGACTATGCCACATTTATTCATTGTCCTTACATGGTTATTCCTAGTTTAGGTTGACTATGCCACATTTATTCATTGTCCTTACATGGTTATTCCTAGTTTAGGTTGACTATGCCACATTTATTCATTGTCCTTACATGGTTATTCCTAGTTTAGGTTGACTATGCCACATTTATTCATTGTCCTTACATGGTTATTCCTAGTTTAGGTTGACTATGCCACATTTATTCATTGTCCTTACATGGTTATTCCTAGTTTAGGTTGACTATGCCACATTTATTCATTGTCCTTACATGGTTATTCCTAGTTTAGGTTGACTATGCCACATTTATTCATTGTCCTTACATGGTTATTCCTAGTTTAGGTTGACTATGCCACATTTATTCGCCACATTTATTCATTGTCCTTACATGGTTATTCCTAGTTTAGCTTGACTATGCCACATTTATTCATTGTCCTTACATGGTTATTCCTAGTTTAGGTTGACTATGCCACATTTATTCATTGTCCTTACATGGTTATTCCTAGTTTAGGTTGACTATGCCACATTTATTCATTGTCCTTACATGGTTATTCCTAGTTTAGGTTGACTATGCCACATTTATTCATTGTCCTTACATGGTTATTCCTAGTTTAGGTTGACTATGCCACATTTATTCATTGTCCTTACATGGTTATTCCTAGTTTAGGTTGACTATGCCACATTTATTCATTGTCCTTACATGGTTATTCCTAGTTTAGGTTGACTATGCCACATTTATTCATTGTCCTTACATGGTTATTCCTAGTTTAGGTTGACTATGCCACATTTATTCATTGTCCTTACATGGTTATTCCTAGTTTAGGTTGACTATGCCACATTTATTCATTGTCCTTACATGGTTATTCCTAGTTTAGGTTGACTATGCCACATTTATTCATTGTCCTTACATGGTTATTCCTAGTTTAGGTTGACTATGCCACATTTATTCATTGTCCTTACATGGTTATTCCTAGTTTAGGTTGACTATGCCACATTTATTCATTGTCCTTACATGGTTATTCCTAGTTTAGGTTGACTATGCCACATTTATTCATTGTCCTTACATGGTTATTCCTAGTTTAGGTTGACTATGCCACATTTATTCATTGTCCTTACATGGTTATTCCTAGTTTAGGTTGACTATGCCACATTTATTCATTGTCCTTACATGGTTATTCCTAGTTTAGGTTGACTATGCCACATTTATTCATTGTCCTTACATGGTTATTCCTAGTTTAGGTTGACTATGCCACATTTATTCATTGTCCTTACATGTTATTCCTAGTTTAGGTTGACTATGCCACATTTATTCATTGTCCTTACATGGTTATTCCTAGTTTAGGTTGACTATGCCACATTTATTCATTGTCCTTACATGGTTATTCCTAGTTTAGGTTGACTATGCCACATTTATTCATTGTCCTTACATGGTTATTCCTAGTTTAGGTTGACTATGCCACATTTATTCATTGTCCTTACATGGTTATTCCTAGTTTAGGTTGACTATGCCACATTTATTCATTGTCCTTACATGGTTATTCCTAGTTTAGGTTGACTATGCCACATTTATTCATTGTCCTTACATGGTTATTCCTAGTTTAGGTTGACTATGCCACATTTATTCATTGTCCTTACATGGTTATTCCTAGTTTAGGTTGACTATGCCACATTTATTCATTGTCCTTACATGGTTATTCCTAGTTTAGGTTGACTATGCCACATTTATTCATTGTCCTTACATGGTTATTCCTAGTTTAGGTTGACTATGCCACATTTATTCATTGTCCTTACATGGTTATTCCTAGTTTAGGTTGACTATGCCACATTTATTCATTGTCCTTACATGGTTATTCCTAGTTTAGGTTGACTATGCCACATTTATTCATTGTCCTTACATGGTTATTCCTAGTTTAGGTTGACTATGCCACATTTATTCATTGTCCTTACATGGTTATTCCTAGTTTAGGTTGACTATGCCACATTTATTCATTGTCCTTACATGGTTATTCCTAGTTTAGGTTGACTATGCCACATTTATTCATTGTCCTTACATGGTTATTCCTAGTTTAGGTTGACTATGCCACATTTATTCATTGTCCTTACATGGTTATTCCTAGTTTAGGTTGACTATGCACATTTACATTTCCTTCATTGTAGTTTAGGTTACTATGCCACATTTATTCTTGTCCTTATGGGTTGACTATGCCACATTTATTCATTGTCCTTACATGGTTATTCCTAGTTTAGGTTGACTATGCCACATTTATTCATTGTCCTTACATGGTTATTCCTAGTTTAGGTTGACTATGCCACATTTATTCATTGTCCTTACATGGTTATTCCTAGTTTAGGTTGACTATGCCACATTTATTCATTGTCCTTACATGGTTATTCCTAGTTTAGGTTGACTATGCCACATTTATTCATTGTCCTTACATGGTTATTCCTAGTTTAGGTTGACTATGCCACATTTATTCATTGTCCTTACATGGTTATTCCTAGTTTAGGTTGACTATGCCACATTTATTCATTGTCCTTACATGGTTATTCCTAGTTTAGGTTGACTATGCCACATTTATTCATTGTCCTTACATGGTTATTCCTAGTTTAGGTTGACTATGCCACATTTATTCATTGTCCTTACATGGTTATTCCTAGTTTAGGTTGACTATGCCACATTTATTCATTGTCCTTACATGGTTATTCCTAGTTTAGGTTGACTATGCCACATTTATTCATTGTCCTTACATGGTTATTCCTAGTTTAGGTTGACTATGCCACATTTATTCATTGTCCTTACATGGTTATTCCTAGTTTAGGTTGACTATGCCACATTTATTCATTGTCCTTACATGGTTATTCCTAGTTTAGGTTGACTATGCCACATTTATTCATTGTCCTTACATGGTTATTCCTAGTTTAGGTTGACTATGCCACATTTATTCATTGTCCTTACATGGTTATTCCTAGTTTAGGTTGACTATGCCACATTTATTCATTGTCCTTACATGGTTATTCCTAGTTTAGGTTGACTATGCCACATTTATTCATTGTCCTTACATGGTTATTCCTAGTTTAGGTTGACTATGCCACATTTATTCATTGTCCTTACATGGTTATTCCTAGTTTAGGTTGACTATGCCACATTTATTCATTGTCCTTACATGGTTATTCCTAGCTTAGGTTGACTATGCCACATTTATTCATTGTCCTTACATGGTTATTCCTAGTTTAGGTTGACTATGCCACATTTATTCATTGTCCTTACATGGTTATTCCTAGTTTAGGTTGACTATGCCACATTTATTCATTGTCCTTACATGGTTATTCCTAGTTTAGGTTGACTATGCCACATTTATTCATTGTCCTTACATGGTTATTCCTAGTTTAGGTTGACTATGCCACATTTATTCATTGTCCTTACATGGTTATTCCTAGTTTAGGTTGACTATGCCACATTTATTCATTGTCCTTACATGGTTATTCCTAGTTTAGGTTGACTATGCCACATTTATTCATTGTCCTTACATGGTTATTCCTAGTTTAGGTTGACTATGCCACATTTATTCATTGTCCTTACATGGTTATTCCTAGTTTAGGTTGACTATGCCACATTTATTCATTGTCCTTACATGGTTATTCCTAGTTTAGGTTGACTATGCCACATTTATTCATTGTCCTTACATGGTTATTCCTAGTTTAGGTTGACTATGCCACATTTATTCATTGTCCTTACATGGTTATTCCTAGTTTAGGTTGACTGTGCCACATTTATTCATTGTCCTTACATGGTTATTCCTAGTTTAGGTTGACTGTGCCACATTTATTCATTGTCCTTACATGGTTATTCCTAGTTTAGGTTGACTGTGCCACATTTATTCATTGTCCTTACATGGTTATTCCTAGTTTAGGTTGACTGTGCCACATTTATTCATTGTCCTTACATGGTTATTCCTAGTTTAGGTTGACTGTGCCACATTTATTCATTGTCCTTACATGGTTATTCCTAGTTTAGGTTGACTGTGCCACATTTATTCATTGTCCTTACATGGTTATTCCTAGTTTAGGTTGACTGTGCCACATTTATTCATTGTCCTTACATGGTTATTCCTAGTTTAGGTTGACTGTGCCACATTTATTCATTGTCCTTACATGGTTATTCCTAGTTTAGGTTGACTGTGCCACATTTATTCATTGTCCTTACATGGTTATTCCTAGTTTAGGTTGACTGTGCCACATTTATTCATTGTCCTTACATGGTTATTCCTAGTTTAGGTTGACTATGCCACATTTATTCATTGTCCTTACATGGTTATTCCTAGTTTAGGTTGACTATGCCACATTTATTCATTGTCCTTACATGGTTATTCCTAGTTTAGGTTGACTATGCCACATTTATTCATTGTCCTTACATGGTTATTCCTAGTTTAGGTTGACTATGCCACATTTATTCATTGTCCTTACATGGTTATTCCTAGTTTAGGTTGACTATGCCACATTTATTCATTGTCCTTACATGGTTATTCCTAGTTTAGGTTGACTATGCCACATTTATTCATTGTCCTTACATGGTTATTCCTAGTTTAGGTTGACTATGCCACATTTATTCATTGTCCTTACATGGTTATTCCTAGTTTAGGTTGACTATGCCACATTTTCATTTATGCTCTGTCCCCAGAGTTCTGAATCCTCCAGGGGGATCTAGCAGTAATATCTTTGGTGGGCTTGATGAGCCTCAACAGCGGACACCAATTCGTAACAACCCTGACAATGTCAACCGTGGCAACAACGATATATTTGGTCAAGGGCAGAACTCAGCAGCTGGGCCTCAACAGAAGTCTCGGGCTCCCAGAAGTGGTGATGACTCTTTTCATACTCTTTTTGGCAATTATCAGACTTCCCTAGGAAGCGATAAGGCTAGTAGTGATAACAGAGTTAGCTCACCTGTAAGTGGGGTTCAGAGTCAAAGATTTGAGCAACCTCAGAGAAGCTACTTAAGATCTGTTCGTAAAAGTCCAGACACACATCAGAATTTATTTGGGGAAGAAGGTGTAGAGCGCAGAAAAATGTTTAGGAGTGTTCTTAACCATGATGATTCATTTACTCGGCTGTTTGGTCATTCTAGTATAAATGAGTCCACAGTGTCCAAGTCCAAGACACCGGCTTCATCAGATTCAACCCAACATGTTAATTCACTTAAATCAGAAGGGTCGCCAAGTGTATCTACCGTCTCATCCAATCGTTCAAGTAATTCTAGCATTAGTAATCCTGTGTCCAGGGAGAGCATGATGAAGGATGAAGTTGTAAGCTCTTCCTCTGTTAGTCAAAGTTTTGGTAAAAACCTGGCTCCTGATATAACACCTAGAAGACGGAGGCGGGTTTCTGATAGAGGCGGTAGGACAAATCAATTCCGAGATTGGTTTTGAAACTATTTGTGTTGCAATAATTGTTGGCTTTATTTCCTGTTAGGTTTAAATTTGTGTAATCTGAATTCATAAGTTGGTTGTAGAAAGAATAAGGAAAAAAATAAAACCATAAAATTCTTTAGAGATGAGGAAAGGAAGGTGGAGATAGAGAATTGCTGGGGAAACTGAGGCTTTATGGAGTCCCCCTGAAGATCATTACTAAAGAAAATCCAATGCAGACATGAAATGTAGAATTCTCCATGAATGTCAACTTACAAAGACCTTTGAGATAAGAACTGGAATGCAGCAGGGATGCCTCATGTAACCGTTTCTCTTACTCGCAGGCTATTGACTGGATTATATAAACGTTATCATCGGTAAGTGGACTCTTACAAAGCAGCCTGAATATCTAGATTTGGCCAGTGACCTAGCTCTTCTGACCAATAACTGTAATCAGACACTTGATACAATTTTCTTAGTGAGAGATCACAGCAGTTTGATCTGAAAATACACAGGGAAAAGGCAAAGACTGAGAATGTGATAAGAAAATGTGAAATTATTTGTATACCTAGGCAGCAACAAAGACTCAAGTTGAAGGAACAGACAATAATATCTTCTTCTTCTGTGTTCATCCTGAAAAGGACGTTTGTTACGTTGTGCAGCCATTTACAGCAAAGCTGCAATATCTGCGCCTTTCGGCCCGACACATCCGTTTTCGACATGGCATTTTTGGGACCGGGCTAGCCTTCCCTCTTCGATCCCTACTCTCTCAGCCAGACTGCAGTGATGCAGCCTGTTTCCAGGACCACCACTTGGAGGTGGAGTAGGGTCTTGGTCGGCTCTGGTTCGCTGACCCCGACGCAAGCAGTCAAGCTATGGGTCGCTTACAGCATTCCTCACTTTTGATGCATCTTTAGTCCCAGACAATGATGTAAGAATACAAAAGGCAAAGGGAGTTTTTGATGCATTAGGAAATATATGGAAATCTAAAGAGATCCAGTCCAACTGGTAAATAAGAAACTTGAACTCATATGTCAAGGCTGTCCTGTTGGCTCTGAAACTGGATGGAAATAAATTACAACCAGAAAGATACAGATTTTCATGAATAGGTGCATGAATAGGAGGGTTGAAATAGTGTGACTAGATCACCAATGTGGAGCTGGTGAAAAAACCCAATGGAAAAAAGATGTGAGGAGAAGACACTTTCTTTGGACAGAACACATACATTGGAAAAAAAAAAAAACCAGTTGATAGCATAACAAGGCAGTTCTTTTTGTGGAGTTCTCATGGTAAAAGAAATAGAGGGAGACTAAAAAATACTTGGAGATGGGAATTAGTCATATCTATAAAGGAAAGAAAGAAGACATGAAAATACCTTTAAACAGATGGCACAGCACAAGGAGGACTCGACATGTATTTAAGTCTTGTGCTCCATGGGGTGCTGATGAATGATGGATGAACTCTAGTTTGAAAAGTCATGTGCACCCATTCTAAATGTCACATTAATGAAACTGTTTTGTAGTTATATTCAATTAATGTAAGCTATCTTGATCAGTCACCTCATGTAAACTTAAACAAGGACCAAAATATTATACTGGGTAGACTGAACCACATGACGGAAACAAACAAAATTCTTTCAGATTGTTTAACGATTAAAGATAACTTGTGGCAGAGAAAATGTTTAGCATGAAGTTTATAGCTCTTTTAACAGCAACTGAATTTATATTTTTATTAAATTTAAATTTGTTACGTGTTTAAAGAAAAGTTAAAAAGAACAAAAAATAGACTTGACTATTTACTTTTCAGGTGTTCAGTAAACTTAAGAATAGTTGCACTTACATAAGTAGGGGAAGCAGAGAGTGAAATTTTGCACTTTTCTTGTCCATTTGGATTTCAGATTCTCCTGAGAGTTTGTTCGTTTAGCAATTTTTTATTTAAGAAAAAAGATGTTAAAAGTTAACTGAAGTTTCATCTTAAAATTCACAATTTATTTTATTATTATTATTCAGAGTTAAAATTATTTAATAGCTCTTCTATATTTTAGACGCACGTACAAGATAAATGTTTATGTAGGTTTATAAGCGGCCACCCCATGTGGTTTCTGGAAAGAACAGGACTACTGTTCTCTCAGGCTAGTCATTAAGAGATGACTAATATGAAGTGTATGGGTCTGGTAACTTTATCAGGTGAGAGCAATTGCTGTAGAAACAACTGCTGCAAGAGGGCATGAATGCTTAGATGTGGACTTTCTACACAAAGTCCAGCTGCAGTGGTGTCTCCATGCTCCTTAGGGAGTAAACAGAAAAATAATTAGCTTGATCATTTTTAAGTGAGAAGGATATCCATCTTTGTGAGCTCTTGAACAGGGACTTTTAATATCTTCTTCAATAACTGAATATTTAAAAAAAGAATTTTATCGAGGATAGAATATTAATTTCCCTTGCAGAACCAAGAACTCTGCAGGATTAAGTTTTGTGATTCCTTGTGAATAATTAGTTTTGGCTTGAAAATTTTGTTATTTTAGAAGCGTTTTATAATTATAGTGGCAGTATCTGTATCCATTTTACAGTAAATATTGATGCATGGAGGAATATCTGGAGTCATCTTTATATGACCGACAGCTATGCACAATGCTACAATATGTAGATTTGGATGTGAACCTCGGTCTGTGAGGCTAGTTACACCCTTATTGATTCTTGAAATCATCCACACACTTCCAGGGAATCACCCTGTGGTGAAACATGTTGAGAACCCAGCATTGCACACTAATCTTGGAGGTGCCACTTAAGCCCCAGACGTAACTTTGGTTTTTACCTGTTTACCAGCATGCAGGAGGATCTCACTATGGACCCCATGAATTCTGGGGGAGCTGTGGAATGGCTGTGTAGGACATGGTTATTTCTTGGGAGAGCCCAGAACCAGAGCACAGTATTTTTGCTCTGTATATTTGGAGAGCACACTTTAATGGCGGTGAATGCACAGTATGCCACGCACTCTTCCTCCTTGCTTGGGACCAGATATGATGATCCTTTAAATGCAAACCAAGCTGGGCAAACTGGGGTTCATGACTTCAACTCAACATGTTTCGGAATGGCAGAAAAGCCTAGATGTACAGTGTAGATGATACTACTTCAACTTGGTATTAGCTGCAAAAGAGCAAAAAGCTCAGCAGCCCTAGTTAAACAACAGTAAATACTGCATGGAAAAATAATCATGAAATATATATGCTAATTGAGGATACCAACAATGCCAGTAAATATTGTATATAGCGCATGTTGTGGAAAACATTTTTAACTTTCATGAAAAATGCTAAAAAGCTTTTAAATTTGATTAAAAATGTCAGTTTTGAAACTTCTGGTTCTCTGCAATTAAATGGTATAGGATACATTTGTCTTAAACACATTTAGTAGGCATTTTGGAAACCCTGATGTCTTCAGAAGATTGGACTTTGTGAGATTTCATCACATGTGTAATATTCGTATTGCTTATAGTCCTGGATTTTTATTTTTTTTTTGCTTTTCAGCTTTCAATCCCATCACTGGTGAAGCTTATGATCAGCCACAGCCAAAACAAGAACCACTAACACCTGCTAGAGTAAGTGACTTCTGTCTCTCAACATCTCTTTCAGCTTAGCATGTTCTTAGTAAAATTGTTCTCCCATGGTTTAGAAGCCACCTTCGACATGTCGAAGTCATGTTGGACATATACACATATTAATGATAGACATATATAAAACAAAAGAACATCAGAAGAAGCAACAAAAAAAGCAAAAGACTGGGAAGCAACAGTTTCTGGCATTATAAATGTTTAAGTGCCCAATATTTGTTACTACCTTCCTGCCATTTTGTCATTACTTTCCATTGTGCACCTTATGGAGCATAAAGTCCCACTATAGTTGGTCCTGCAGCAAGCATTCACAAGCTCCAGCAGCAGTAAGTTTTGTGTCAGTTTATTTGACATGATGAGGTGGCCAGTTGCAAGCACAACCTGATATTAGTCACCTTATATAAACATGTTTGAAGGTGCACCAGTCCTACTCATTCTTTATCAGAGACACACCCCCCCCCCGGAATGACACGAGGCCTGTCATTTTATAATGCGTCATCATTGTCATGTCATCTGTAAAGTCTTTCCTTTACCTGCTACTCTCCTTTCCACCCCCCAACACAATTCTGCATGGGCTGCAAGCCATTTTTGGGCAGGCAGTTCATGAAAGTTCAGGTTGGTAACCCAGAATCCAAAATGCTCGGGGACGGCCATGTTTTGGTTTTTGGATTTTTTTGGTTCTAGGATTTCGCCCAAAGTAGCCCAAAAAATCGCCCGAAGTAACCTAAGTCACCAGAAATTCAGTTCGAAAAACAGCTGAAAAAATGTTCACTTTTCAGAATATTTTGGTTTTCGGGTGTTACGATTCTAGGTTATCGACTAGGTAAAAGAACTATAATCAAAACAGATGTTCTCAGTTAAGATTCAATTTAGACAAACTGAAAGATCCAGAAATCGCGGGAATCTTTGAGGCAACTGTTGGAGGAAAATTCGCAGCTCTCAACTTTTTGGAGGATGATATCAACTCAATCACAGAGAACATGAAAGACGTGCTCATTGAATCAGCAACAGAAATACTTGGTAAAAGAAAGAAAATAAACAAACCATGGGTTACAGATGACATTCTGAAGTTATGTGATACACGGCGAGAAATGAAAAAGGTTAAGAAAGAGGTTCCTGAAGCAGCATGGCAATACAGTATGGTGAATAAAAATATTAGGAAGAAAATGAAACAGGCCAAAGAAAAATGGGTAGCTGATCAATGTGAGTCCATTAATACGGGGCTAATAAAAGGTAACAGCAAGGCAGCTTTTGACACATTAAGAAAACTATCAAAACCCCAACAGCCCAGGGTAACTGTCATAGAAGATAGCAATGGGGCTCTGCTCAATGAAAAAACAGCTGTAATGAGAAGATGGACAGAATATTGTAAAGAATTATATAACTGTAAACTTGACACTGACTTAGGCATATTAAACAACATTAAGTGCGAAAACAGGGAACTCGGAAATGCAGCAATATTACGGGAAGAAGTGGAAGAGGCTATATGTTCGATGAAAGGAGGGAAGTCACCGGGTGTGGATAATATCCCAGCAGAGCTCTTGAAATATGGAGGACCAGATATAGTAAAAATCATGACAACAATTTGCCAGAAGATATGGAGTACAAAAAAATGGCCAAAAGAATGACGCAGTCATTAGTAATACCGCTTCCAAAGAAAGGAAATCTAAAAATGTGCAAGAACTACAGAACCATTAGCCTTATTAGTCATCCAAGTAAGGTGATGTTAAGGATACTTTTGAACAGAATAAAACAGAAATCAGAAGAAATCTTGTCAGAGGAACAGGCTGGCTTTAGACCAAAAAGAAGTACCTCAGAACAAATCTTCAATATTAGATTACTTATCGAAAAACATCTCCAACATCAACACGATTTATACCATAACTTCATCGATTTCACAAAAGCCTTCGATCGAGTCTGGCATGAAGGCTTATGGCAAGTAATGAAAAAATTCAATTTTGATACCAACATCATAGATATCATTGAAGCACTATACAAGGACGCAAGCAGTGCTGTTTTTGCAAGCAACGACATTGGAGAATTTTTCAAAACAACTGTAGGAGTTCGGCAGGGATGTATCCTGTCCCCAGTGCTCTTTAATATTTATCTAGAACATATTATGCAAGAGGCTCTCTACGATTATAAATCAACCATATCGATTGGAGGCCGACCTCTGTGCAACCTACGTTTTGCTGATGATATTGATCTGATAGCTGGATCAGAATCACCTCTAGACTGGAGAAAGTAACAAGAACGTATGGGATGGAAATTAATATAGAAAAAAGCAAGATATTGGTGAATAGCCATAAGAAACATGTTCCGACCAACATTACGTTAAATGGGCAAACGTTAGAAGAAGTTAACACCTTTAAATATCTCGGGTCCACTATATGCAGTGATGGAAGATCAATTAAAGAAATCAAGACAAGACTTGAGATGGCCTCAGCTGCCATGACAAGGTTGAATGTGATCTGGAAAAGTAACATCAGTTTTCCTGTGAAGATCAAATTATACAAATCACTTGTATTATCTATTCTCTTGTATGGGTGTGAGAGCTGGACACTCACTGCAGATACGGAGCGAAGGATTCAGGCTTTCGAGCATAAATGTTATAGAAGAATTTTGCGCATTTGCTATAAAGAGCACAAAACAAATGTCTATGTTAGAGAGAAGATAAACACCTATGCAGGCCACCAAGAACCACTTTTGTCAACAGTGAAACGTCGAAAGCTTGCCTGGTTTGGGCATGTAACTCGTCATGACTCCCTTTCGAAAACGATCCTTCAGGGAACAGTCGAAGGTAAACGGAGAAGAGGAAGGCAGAGAAAATCCTGGGCTGATAACATCAAAGAATGGGCAGGACACGGTTTTTCCACACTTGTACGCATTGCTGAGGATAGAGAGCGGTGGAGGACCCTGTCTGCTGATGCTTCCACCATGGCACCCCTACGACCCATGACGGGTTACGGGCTGAGATGATGATGATAAGTGTTTATAGTAAAGGTACATCAGTGGAAGCTAATCTCTTAGGAGAGATGTCAGAGGAATGTTTGCAACCAAATACAGTTTTGGTGTCAGTGCCTGTAGATGCACTTTAAGATAATATCATTTAATGGAATATGGTCACATGACACCGTGGAAAGTGGCCTCTCTTTGAAGTTCGATTTCCTGACACACATTTTTTTTCAAGCATTCCAAATTGTCCATCCTTACACATGATGTTCACTCACCGTGGAATGGGCTGTCCCATTCTTATTCATGACATTTCTGTATTTCTTCTTTGTCAGCTCTCATAATGACCATATCTATCACTCTCACACAAAGTTAGTGTATCTGTCTTAGAGTAAATGTTCTACTGTTTGCTTGTCTTCCCCACATGGATACAAGTATATATGTTTGATTTTTAATTTGTTGAGCAGGCGATATTTGAGTCTGCAGGAGCTTATCCTTAGTCTGAACATTTTTACTTGATTTCTTCTTACTGAAGAGTTTTATATGACTGAGTGAAGAAAAGCACAGAAAGCACACAGCTCTGGTATAATCTTAAGCTTGTGCTGTACTGAGAGGACTTCCAGATGTTGTTTAGACTAAAAAAAAAGGCTGTTCTTGCTTTGTTCATTCTGTTGTTGATGTCTTTGCTTGCTCCGCCGGGTGTTACTATGCATCCTAGGTATGTGAAGGTGTCTGTCTGTTCCAGTTGCTGATTCCTTGTTGATACGGGCTCAGGGTTGCTCACATTGAGCGTCACGAACCTCTGTCTTCTTTAGATTGATGATCAAGCCCACCTGCTGGCTATACTTATTAAGTCTATCCGTTTTTTCCTGGATGTGTTGATGTGAATGTGCTAGTAGTGCAATGTCATCTGCATATTCCAGATCTTACAATGTAGAAAATGTAGTCCATCTTATTCCTCTTGGACTGCCCTCTGTTGTCTGGCGCATCACCCAGTCTATGACTTAAAAATAGAGTGGTTGATAAGGGGCATCCCTGTCGTACTCCTGTCTTCACCTCAAAGGTTAGGTTGCTCTGCCCAACGCTACACGTAAAGTTGACATAGAGGCTTTTTATGATTGACACTTTGCAGCTTGGAATTCAATAAGCCCTCAATATTTTCCATAAACTGTCCCTATGTATACTGTCAAAAGCCTTTTCAAAATCAATGAAATTAATGTACAGCTGTCTTTGCCATTCTGAGCTTACTTACTTACTTAGTCGTTCCCCTTCTACCGTGAGGTGTAGATTATGATCTAGAGAGCGCCATATTCTTTCCTATCGGCTTGTCTTTCCTCCTGGATCTACTGCCTGGTTGAAATTCTAGTCCTAATTATCCTTCTAAAGATTGCTCAGAAGAGTTTGTCCTCCCAGCGGACTCTGGGTCGTCCTGGGGGTCTGGATCCTTGGCTCTTTGTTTCCCATGCTTGTCGTGGTAGCCGGTCTTCTCCCATTCTGCAGACATGGCCAAACCATCTTAGTTGGGACTGTTCTACTTGGGTCTGCAGGGGGTGGGATTTAAGGCCTTGACGTATCGTCTGGTTGCGTACCATGTGCCATTCTGAGCACTGCTCTATAATGTTCCTGAGGGTAAATATATGATCTACACATCTTCTGTTCTTTCTAAATCCTGCTTGTTATTTCCTGGTCTACTGCTTTTAAAATTCTCTGTATAATTATCCTGCCTGCATTTAAGTTACTCCTCTCCAATTATGCAGTCTGCAAGATCTCCCTTCTTGGGCAATTTGACAATTATTCATTTGTTTCGTTGGTTTGTCCCTTTCCCAGACTTGTGCTGTGATGTTCTTGCTAGCTCAGGGTCAGTCTTAAATTTGCATTTAAAGTGGCCAGGAATTTTCCATTCTTTAACCCTTTGATTGCTGTTAACACTTCTTTTCTAGAATGTCTGCAATAACATCTATGTTTTCAGCCTCAGGAACATTCAATTGTGTCTCTGGTGGTTCCTTGTTCAGAGTTTCTCTGAATTGTTTTGCCCATCTTGTTTCCTGTCCCTCTGCTGTCGTGATGAGATTTCCTTGCTTATCTCTTACTAATGTACTATTGCTTTCACTTCGTTTTCCGCTGAGATAATTTAGTTTATCTTTTGTATACTGTGCTTTTTTTTATTTTGGTATCTGGTGCATGTTCATTTCTCAGTGCTGCCTCTTCTGCCTGTCTTGCAAGATTGTCTAGGAAATTCCTTTTGTTGGCTCAGGTTTGGCGTTTAACTTCCTTGTCCAGCTGACCGTACTGTTCGCTATATATTTGCTTTAACCTGGGGGACTTCGCTTCTGTTTTCTTTCTTTTCATTTCCTTTCTCATCGTTATGGTGTTTAATGTTTCTGATGTTATCCAGTCTTGCTTCTTCCTTTCCTGGAATCTCAAGCATGATTTGCTGCTTTCCTTATATATTGTTGAAATGGTGTTGAATTTCTGGTCTATATCATCAGTCAATGTCTTTTCCTGACTTTTGGCAAATTGATATTGCTTCTTTATATCTACCGCAAAAGCTTTTCTGGTAAGGGGGTCCTTCAATTTGCTGATGTCAAACCTTTTCTGTGTAGTTACATTTGGTCCAGCCGTTCTTAGTTTCACTTTCAGTTTTGCTACTACTAAATGGTGATCACTTCCCACATCCGCACCTCTTCTTACCTTCGTATCTTGTAATGCATGTCTCCATCTACCGTTAATCATAATGTGGTCTATCTGGTTTCTGTCCCGACCATTTGGTGATTCCCTTGTTAATTTGTGAATTTCTTTGTGTGGGAAAAGTGTTCCTCCAATGACCAGGTTGTTAATGCTACAGAAACTTATTAATGTATCCCCATTTTCGTTTGCTGTTCTGCTGCCGCATTTCCCCATTACTCTTTCATTATATGTATTGTGTTCCAACTTTCGCATTGAGGTCTCCCATTACTACAATAAGATCATATCTAGGTGTGTCTTCCATTTCTTTCTGCAGTTGTTGATAGAATTCGTCCTTGACCTCATCATCGCTGTCATTCGTTGGTGCATAGCATTGTATTATTGTAGTGTTGGTGAATCTCCCTCTCAATCTTATTCTTATCAGTCTGTTGTTGATGGGTTTCCATTCCAGTAATGTCCTTTCTATTCCTTTCTGTAGAATAATGGCTACACCTTCATTGCGCTGTCCATCCTCTCTGCCAGAGTAAAGTACTGTTTCTCCTGTTGCTGTTTTAACTTTTCCTGCCCCTGTCCATCTGCTCTCGCTTATCCCTAGAATGTGTAATCTATAGTTTCTCATTTCTGCTGTGACCTGTTTTATTTTACCCGTCTCGTTCATTGTCCTGACATTCCAAAATCCTATTCTTGTTTTGCGGTCAGGACGTCCATTTTTGTGTTAGTGGCTTCCTATCGGCTTTCACCACTGACAGTCATACGAGCCTCAGACTCTAGATGTCCGCCCCGCAGCAAAGTTTGTTCATTTGTTGTCGTTTCCGTAACTTCATTTCTTTTTACATAGACAGGGGTGTCAGCCCTATGCTAAAACCCCAACCTGGAGGACCAGGGTGTCTGCTTTAGTCTGACCCCTGCCCGCCAAACCTGTCCAGCTTGGTAGAACCTTCCAGGAGTAAAACTCCAGCTGGCATAGCTCTGGGGGTAATCAGGGTACGCAAGCCGCCATACCTCGACAAGGTATTGACACCTGTGATGGCAGTTCTTTTACATTGTGTTGAAGTTATAGCTGGTTTCTATGGGTGTTTCTGAAAGGCTGTCTGATTCATTATATTTTGTAGTTCCTTGGGGCATTTTTCTGTTGTTGTTTAACTATGCTGCTGAACTTGTCATTCTTTTGCATTGATGTAGTGGTATTGATGGTTTTGTATGATGATGATGGTACTACATGTAAATTGTATGAGGCCAGCTGTGAAGGCTCCTGAGATAAAATGTAATTGAGAATTGTCAGAAGGCCTTTCTTGCTACCACTACGACCTCACACTTAATTTTTTTTTTTTGAATGTAGCTGCGTAAAGTGTCTAGGGTTATGATGTGTACTGTGGTGTGATAGTTATAAATATACCCATAGATATTTAACAAGACTAATAAGATTAACAAGTGTTACAATACACTGAACTAACTCACGTGTGTAAAGTTTTTGATATAATTATATTACATTTATTTGTTCTGGATCAAGTTTTATTTTGACCAGAACTTGTTTTAAAAAGAAGGATTTAAAATTTATGAAAATTATGCATGGAATGTTACATAATAAATGCAAAAGTGTACATATTTAAGTACTAGAATAGTTAGTTTTATTAAAATGTTCTGGTAGTCAGCTACTAAGGAGGATATTTATTGTCTGTGCTGTTGGGGTGGTCTCATCACACCTGTCTATATTGACTACATAGTGTCCATAAAATGGTGGGAATTTTTATGGGGTATCTGCAACTTAATGGGGTTGGTGAATATCCAGCAGACCAGAGGCTCACTCATCTGGTATTTGTAGCTCTGGTGCTGAAATCAGGTGGTCCCACCTCTCCGTGCTGGCGGGCAATAATGGTGGTCTCTGTCACAAGGACTGCACAGATACACTTGTGTAAATCACCACCCGAGTAGATACTGCTTCGTTGACGACAGAAACTCGCAATGGTGGGTTTACATCCGATAGATCCTCCCAGACTATAATTAACACAGAAGGTGCTAGCAAAACTACAGTCCTGAGCTGCTAGAGCAAAATCCCTACTTGTTTGTAAGGCTAGATTATGATATGGCAGTATCAAATCACTCGAACATGAAACAATATTCAAAATATATAAAGAAATAATTTCAATCTTACCAGATTATGAATAATTAACACAGAAGTGCTAGCAAAACTCAGCTGAGCTGCTGGCTATAGGATGGCGTCCCTAAATTTAACTCACTGTCTTTCATATGGGAAAACACCACACTTTAAAATCTGTGTCTAACACTGAACAATTATTGAAGAATGACCCCAAATGCGCTCTGAGCGCTAATAATATGATTGTCTGTGGCCAATCACTGCCGAGGTTTATTTTTAATTTCAAATTTCCTCACTAAAGTCATTTCAGTCAGCTTCAGTCACGTATGGATGGTTATCTGTTAGTCTGTCCGTCTCTACTTGTGTTTCTACAAAATTGTGCTCGATTTTTGACCCAACCGTTCTCTCCCCTTCAAATTTTTGTTGTAAAAAGTTATATTTAGACACAGCTACCACCAATGTCCCTTCTCCTTCTATAATAAGTAAATTTGAACACCTGCGTCCCCAAGGTCGTGTTTTTTTGTGTGCAAATAACGATATGTTAGATTCAATGCAGTCTGTGGCTGATGTAAACTACACTGTCTTTTGTCATTATTTTCAATATTATCTATCCGTCTGTAAAATTAAGACCATATTCGTTCACTGCTCAGAATAGGCCATCTGGCCAGCTAATTTTTATATTCCTAACATTAATATTACGAAAAATTTACTTTTTAATTTTTGTAATTTTTTTCAGACATCTGCGTTCTTCCGCTCAAATTCAAATCAAGCGCTTGGTATCGCAAAACGTCCAATTCCGTACCTCGTGTCAATTTGGGGGACTTGAATTTTTTTTTACTTTCATCCATTTTTCCCCCCCCCCCCCCCCCCCCCCAATTGCGGCTCTTTAGCCTTTCCAGTCATATTTTTTTCCTTTTTGATCCTCCCGTCCCCTCCGGTCTAGGAATGTAAATTTATAGAAGGTGATGACCCGCGGTCTAGGCGATCATGTACATCAGCAGCCTACGCATTATGTTTTTATCCTTAAATGTTATCCTTGGGAGGAATTTTACCGTTGTATCTCTGTCAATTTCACTACACATCTCCCCACCTGAAAACATGCCTATGGCAAGTTCCAAAACCAGCGATACACATAGGTAAAATTACTCCTCACGTCTGCCATTACTCTAATTTTGATCACAGGGGTGCCGACTGAGGAAATCTGCACCGACATTCAATTTGCCTGGGATATATTGGATACTAAACTGATAAGGTTGAAGCAATAAAGACCACCTCAGCAATCTTGCGTTTTCATGCTTAGCCTGAGACAAGAACACGAGAGGCTGATGATCCGTCTCCACCACAAATGTCCTACCATACAGATAGATTTGAAACTTCTTTATTGCCCAGATAAATGCTAAACATTCTTTTTCGCTTGTGGAGTATCCTTGTTCCGCCTTATTCAATTTGCGGCTTGCATAAGCGACTGGTTTCAGTTCCCCATCAGGTGAAGATGATCTTTGCAACAAAGCCCCCTCCAAGTCCTACATTACTTGCATCGGTTCTTAAGACAAAGTCCTGTGTCAAATCAGGCAGTTTGAGAATAGGCTTGCTAGTGAGTTTTTCCTTTAACTCTTGGAACGCTAATTCACATTGTGCAGTCCAAATAATTTTATCTGGAAGTCCCTTGCGAGTCAGATCAGTCAGAGGAGCACAAATGGCGTTTAAAATTTTTTGACTATTTTTTCTGATAAAATCCGCATAACGACACGAAAATGATCGCACGTCCTTTTTTTTGGTTTGCGGCCTAGGTGCTCCTCTCTGCAGAATTTTTTTTTTCCCAAGTTCTTAGGAATCAGGGGTTTTTATTCTCTCCTGATCCCACCCATGTGCCCCCACCCCCAAGAATTCCAACTCTTTGCCCCCAATAAAAAACATTTTTTTTGGCCTACAGTTGGTTGGTTCCCCAAAAACATCCTCCAGATTTTTCAAAAAGTTGCGGCTTGTTTAAGTTCACGAAGGTATTTCCCCATCCAAGAAATTTGTGCCAACAACATGGGTTACTTTCATCGGTTCTTCCAACAATTTTCGCAGTCAATTGTGAAAACACAAAAAAGATTTTTTTCATCCGAATGTAGCTACGGGAAAATGTCCATCCGAAGTGTTGCATCCAGCCAAATAATTTTATCTTCAGTCCCTTCAAATCAGTTAGAGGAGCACAAATTTTTTCAAAAAATGTTTTCGGCTGAAAAAAAAAATAATTTGCCTTGTTCAGTCTGTGCAAAAACGACATGTTTGAATCGCACGTTCCTTTTTTTTTTGGTTTGCGGCCTAGGTGCTCTCTGCAGTTTTTCCAAGTTCTTAGGATCAGGGGTCATATTACCCTGATATACAGTGTGCCCCAAGAATTCCAACTCTTTACATCCAATACAACATTTTGTTGGCCTAGCAGTTAAGTTCGCCTCCCGAAGTCTATCAAACAACATCTCCAGAGCTTCAATGTGTTCTTCAAATGTCTCGGGGGCGACGAGAATATCATCCATGAAATTTGTGATACATGGGTTATTCAGGGGATCCAACAATTTTCGCATCATCCTTGAAAACACACTCGGAGCATTTTTCAGTCCGAATGGTAGCATATTGAATTCATAATGTCCATCCGAAGTGCTAAAAGCCAAATAAGGTCTCACTTCAGGCTTCACTGGGATCTGGTAATAGCCTTTACTAAGATCCACCTTTGAAAAGTATTTTGCCTTGTTCAGTCTGGCAAATAGCTGTTTTGTGTCTGGTAATGGATCCACTTGTCCTTCTGTGACAGCATTCAGTTTCCTGTAATCTATGCACAGTCTGTGTTCCCCAGACGGTTTTCTCAACAAAACGACACTAGAACTAAAAGATGATTCACTGTGCGAAATAATCCCCTCCTTCAACAAATAATCTATTTCTTCCTTCAATGCCTTCTCCTTCGCGAACGGAATAGGATAGGCTCTCATACAGATTGGGTTTGAGTCTACCAGTTTCATGTCATACTGTAGCAAATTTGTATGGCCTGGTTTATCTGTTAATACATCTGTATGTTCCTCCAGAACCTGTTGAACTCTCTCCCTCTGGTTTTTTTAGTCAGGTGCTTACTGACTTTTACCTGTGCTGCTGTTTCACAAGGATGTAATGGGTATTCATGTGAGGTGAGTGGTTCTTTTTTTGCATCTGGGTTGCAATAGCCAAGGTCAATAAGGGGGTGCTTTCCTGGAGTGGTCTGTCCAGATACTTCTTTAACAGGTTTACATGATAAACTTTTTCCTTCCCCTTTTTGTCAATTTATAGTTTGTTCTAGACACCTTCTCTAGAACCGTATATGGACCTTGCCAACCAATTTGTAATTTATTCTGGCTTCCCGGTAGTAGAAGCAGCACCTTCTCTCCGACTGCCAGTTCCCTGTCCTTTGCCTTCCTATTAAAATATGCTGCATGTTTCTTCCTGGCTTGTTTCAAATTATCATTTGCCAGTTTCCATCCAGCTTTCAAACGAGTGGTCAGTTCGTTCACATATTGATACGATGAGGTAACAGTCTCTTCCGCCTTCTCATCTGTCCAGGTCCTTAATAAAGTTACATCTGGATCTTTAATTTATCATACTTATTTTTCATGGAACTCATCTGGTCCCGTCCATTAGAAGCTTTATAATGAGGACTTTTCTTCCTAGAATCATCACTCACAAATCGACCACTACCAATTTTTCTCTGGGGTTTGTCTCCCCACTTAAGATTGTTTATGAGAGATCTTCGCTCTCTTGTCTGTTCCTCCAGTTTATATAAGTCTGACCGAGGGATTGTCATCCTATCCTGGGTTAAATTTCTTCTTTGTACTCTTCGCATAGCGGCCATGTTAATCCATTCAAGTGAAGACTGGGTGTGAAAAGGGGGCTCCCATTCCACTTTGTCTACCCGTGTATAATTAGTTTTCCTTTCAGGCCTAAAGTTGCCCCGTGGCGGTTCTAGGTCCTGCACATATTTTCCCTTTGTGGGTGTTCCCTCATGAAATACGCCACATGCTTCTACAAAGTTTTCAACATCGACATTTACGTCGGGCCAATAGTATTTTAGAGCAATCTTTTGGCAGATGGTACCGACTTTCTCATGGTCACCATCTTTTCCAACATGTAAGCTCCTTATCAAATTTGCCCTATATCTCTTGGGAAGAACTAACTGTCCGTGACCAGTGGATCTAGTTCCTGTCTTCCTGTATAATAATCTATTCTTCATGAAATATTCCCCCCTTGCTCGGAGGTGTGTGGCATTTGGGTAATTTTTTAAAACATGGCTGGAGTGTCCTATCCTCAGCCTGCGCCTTCCTCATCTCCTCTGGATGAGCGTTTATAGGTTCACCTTCTTCCTCCTTCTTCTGTGACCTGGTCTGCACTGTCGCCATGATCACAGGTTTCTCGGGATTCCCCAAGAAGACGTATCTACACCCCAATATCAGAGGGTAGATTGGTTCATCTATCACTGCTGCTCTGATTTCTCCTTCCACATAGCGAGTTTTCACCGTTATCCTTGCGATGGGAAGTGTCATGAGTGGTATGTCCTTAGTCGCCCCTTGTATTTCCACTGTTTCTGTGGTATACTGACTTGGATCCACTAGGCTAGACTTCACAACTGAATCATAATCCAAACCTGTATCATAAAGGCACCTTATGGTGACCCCATTACAAATAACATCCTCACAAACTGGGGGGTGATAAGGTTCCTGTTGTCCCTTAGGATTAACCTTTAATCTTTGCGTCCCCGACTTCATTGCAGCAATGTTTGAAGGTTTCCTTCTACAAAATTCGGTGTTATGGTTATCCTTCTTGCACCATTTACACCATCTTTTTCCTTGGTTCAACGGTTTTCTTTCATTGAACTTTTGGTCATTGAACTGTGAGTTTCTGTCGCGATAGTCATTTCTTGGCCGCTCAAAATTTGTCCTACCTTTATTTCCCTGCTCTCTATTATCAAATTTATTAAATTGCTGTGGAGCTTTAAAATTGTCTATGTGCTTCTTCTTAGCACCACTTACCTCTGCCTGGGCTGCCTGATACCTCTCAGCAACATTTAAAATTTCCCCCAACTTCTCTGCACCTTGTTCCATGAGAAATTTTCTCATGTCTGGAGCCATGGACTCTCTCAATTGCTCAATCATGATCATTTCTTTAAGATCTTGGGTCTTCCCCAGAGCCGTCCATTTCTCCAAATAGGTTTCTAGTCTGGCCGAGAATTGGTGGTATGTCTCCCCAGACAACAGTTTGGCATTTCTAAATTTCTTACGATAAAATTCACCATTCTTCTCGTACCTTAATAACAAAGCCTGCTTTAACATGTCATAATTGTCTTGGTCTTCCCTGTTCATTTTGGCAAATACTTCATAAGAAGCACCCCTCAATCCCTGTGATAGCTTTAAACTCCACCTCTCTCTCTCTAACCCATATGTAGTAGCTAATAACTCAAAACGTCCCAGGTACCCCTCTATGTCATCGTCTTTCTCAACAAAATGGTCTAAATGAAACCCCATAGCTGAGTTTGAGGCTCCCATACTGGGCGTAGCATCTGAGGCAAAAGGGCTGGCACCATTTTCAGGGGCCGGGCCTTGTAATTCCAGCTCCCTTAGTCGTAATTCGTGCTCCCTCTGCAACCTTCTATCTTCTGCCTCCCTTTCGGCAGTCAACCTTTTTTCTTCTGCCTCCCTTTGCTGTCGTTTTTCTTCTGCCTCCCTTTCGGCAGTCAGCCTTTTTTCTTCTGCCTCAATCTGCAGCCTCTTAATTTCTCTATCAGCCTCAATTTGTAACCTCTTCTCTTCAGCTACCTTTCTATCTTCCCTTTCAATATATTTATCACATTCAGTCGTTACGTATTGAATTAAAATTTGACCATCCATCCCCATCTCCTTTGCAGTGAGCACAGCAGCTGATCTAAACTTTGCTAGCTCAGCCATACTTTTCAGACAATATAATAATATACAAGCTAAGTACTTCTTATGACTATAATCTAACTAATTCTAACTAACCAGTTAACTAATTAATTATTACTGGCTGTGAAGATTCACCAACTTTTATCTGCAGGGACACTTTTACTTTTAAAGGAAATTTTACAATTTATTTCCCTACTTTTATTTCTCCCACCAGGAGATCTTAATATTACTGTTGGGCTAATTATCCCTGGACAAGACCCCAATATATGTAGTGGTATTGATGGTTTTGTATGATGATGATGGTACTACATGTAAATTGTATGAGGCCAGCTGTGAAGGCTCCTGAGATAAAATGTAATTGAGAATTGTCAGAAGGCCTTTCTTGCTACCACTACGACCTCACACTTAATTTTTTTTTTTATGAATGTAGCTGCGTAAAGTGTCTAGGGTTATGATGTGTACTGTGGTGTGATAGTTATAAATATACCCATAGATATTTAACAAGACTAATAAGATTAACAAGTGTTACAATACACTGAACTAACTCACGTGTGTAAAGTTTTTGATATAATTATATTACATTTATTTGTTCTGGATCAAGTTTTATTTTGACCAGAACTTGTTTTAAAAAGAAGGATTTAAAATTTATGAAAATTATGCATGGAATGTTACATAATAAATGCAAAAGTGTACATATTTAAGTACTAGAATAGTTAGTTTTATTAAAATGTTCTGGTAGTCAGCTACTAAGGAGGATATTTATTGTCTGTGCTGTTGGGGTGGTCTCATCACACCTGTCTATATTGACTACATAGTGTCCATAAAATGGTGGGAATTTTTATGGGGTATCTGCAACTTAATGGGGTTGGTGAATATCCAGCAGACCAGAGGCTCACTCATCTGGTATTTGTAGCTCTGGTGCTGAAATCAGGTGGTCCCACCTCTCCGTGCTGGCGGGCAATAATGGTGGTCTCTGTCACAAGGACTGCACAGATACACTTGTGTAAATCACCACCCGAGTAGATACTGCTTCGTTGACGACAGAAACTCGCAGCTCTGCAATCAAAGTATGGGCCATGTGTCAAAATCTATTCTCTACCCACGTCTGGACACCACACTGACACAACAACCACATTATACAGACAGGTCAGATCTCTCTGACCAAACAGCACAGTTACCATGGTGGGTTTACATCCGATAGATCCTCCCAGACTATAGATTCTGAAAAATAATTATTAGTTTTCTACCCTAAAAGAGGATAGGTAATATGTTTCCTTATTCTCAACTCTTGATCGGTCTTGCATAATCCTTGCTGGTGTTTAGGTACATTGTTAGTCCCTAGACCCTGACTTGGGCGGGGGGGTCTAGAGCAAAATCCCTACTTGTTTGTAAGGCTAGATTATGATATGGCAGTATCAAATCACTCGAACATGAAACAATATTCAAAATATATAAAGAAATAATTTCAATCTTACCAGATTATGAATAATTAACACAGAAGTGCTAGCAAAACTCAGCTGAGCTGCTGGCTATAGGATGGCGTCCCTAAATTTAACTCACTGTCTTTCATATGGGAAAACACCACACTTTAAAATCTGTGTCTAACACTGAACAATTATTGAAGAATGACCCCAAATGCGCTCTGAGCGCTAATAATATGATTGTCTGTGGCCAATCACTGCCGAGGTTTATTTTTAATTTCAAATTTCCTCACTAAAGTCATTTCAGTCAAGCTTCAGTCACGTATGGATGGTTATCTGTTAGTCTGTCCGTCTCTACTTGTGTTTCTACAAAATTGTGCTCGATTTTTTGACCCAACCGTTCTCTCCCCTTCAAATTTTTGTTGTAAAAAGTTATATTTAGACACAGCTTCCACCAATGTCCCTTCACTTCTATGCTAAGTAAATTTGAACACCTGCGTCCCCAAGGTCGTGTTTTTGTGTGCAAATAACGATATGTTAGATTCAATGCAGTCTGTGGCTGATGTAAACTACACTGTCTTTTGTCATTATTTTCAATATTATCTATCCGTCTGTAAAATTAAAACCATATTCGTTCACTGCTCAGAATAGGCCATCTGGCCAGCTAATTTTTATATTCCTAACATTAATATTAAGAAAAATTTACTTTTTAATTTTTGTAATTTTTTTCAGACATCTGCGTTCTTCCGCTCAAATTCAAATCAAGCGCTTGGTATCGCAAAACGTCCAATTCCGTACCTCGTGTCAATTTGGGGGACTTGAATTTTTACTTTCATCCATTTCCCCCCCCCCAATTGCGTCTCTTTAGCCTTTCCAGTCATATTTTTTTCCTTTTTGATCCTCCGTTCCCCTCCGGTCTAGCAAGTCAAATTTATGGAGGGTGATGACCCGCGGTCTAGGCGATCATGTACATCAGCAGCCTACGCATTATGTTTTTATCCTTAAATGTTATCCTTGGGAGGAATTTCACCGTTGTATCTCTGTCAATTTCACTACAATTGAATACCATGTTTGTTTCCTTGACATTATCTACAGTGTAGATCTAAGGTATTCCTGTGGCTTTTGTGCCATTCCGCGATTTGGAGTAGTGAGCTCCAGTTTCTTTCCCAGGTATTTTTCTGGCTCAGCACGCATTTAAAGGAGTCTCACAGCAAGTTTTAAGCTAGCAGGGGGGAAAGAGCCAGTGGCAACATACTGTGCCTATTTCTTTACCCTGACTATTGATACATCGTTTATCGTTCCCAGTCATCCAAGGGGCTCTTCAAATATAAACTATATTCCAATTCTGGGCTGTCCCAAGGAATTGTCATGTCCTGCACAGAACCACCTCCCAGCTTTCCTAACTGTTGTCTAACCACTATGGAATCCTCTTGCATGCAATCGACCAGGTAAAAGCCTTAGGGCAGTTATAACATTGTTAGAAACACAATTCAAATTTCATTGGCTTCCACTGAAGAAAGCCAGAAGCTATGTACATTTGTGATTATTAACTGAAACTGCATCAGAAAAATATGTGCACACCCAGATACCATATGAAGTTCACAAGATTCATGATATGGACCAGTCATATCAGACTAGACTTAGTTGATGACAAGGTTTGTGCATTTTTGTGGACTGGGAATATTCCACAGGGTCAAAACACATTCAGACTGTAAGGAACATGGTGATGTCTCAAGTCATTTTGTAGATCCGATGAAGTTCATTCACACTTGCAAAATTTTTCTTGTGTTTCAGAGTTCTTCTGGCAGTGCCTCCAGCAGAACTGAAAATGTGGCCTCAGGTCCATTAGAGACATCCGAACCCCCAACCTCAGACCCAGTTTCAAGTCAGGAGAAGTCTGAGCCCGCAGATGAGAACAGGTCTAAGTCCACAGATCAGGAAAAGCCTCAGCCCATAGATCAGGAACAGCCTCAGCCCACAGATCAGGAACAGCTGCAACCCGCAGCAGCGCCAGTGCCTGCACAAACTGCTCAGCAGAAGCGGCACCAGCAACAGCAGAGTGGAGTCTTTGGGGGCACTGAGGATGTGAAGGAGCATAGATCAACTCGAGTTAGCCAGCCTCCTGGTGGACGCTCCACTAAGCTCTGGTGATTGATTAGTCTAGATTTGATAGTCAAATTTGTCTTCCAAACAATGCTGACTGTCAGAAAGGAGATAAAGATTATAGGGTTTCTTTGCAGAAAGCTGACCTAAATTGTTCATCAGCCATTATTTTTTGTTTGCCATTGTGCATTTTGGCAGATTTCTAATTACACAGGTAGTACACACAGAACATGCATTGTGCTTTTTTTTTCCCCCTCTCTAGCAAAGGTTGCATTTGAATGCGCAATTTTTGATTGACTTAACATTTATAACAAGCTTTATTTATTAAGTTGGATTTGTGCATGTTTTTCCATAAATTTGTTTGACATACGGTTATGAAATGAAAGTTTTGGGAGGAAAAGCAGAAACAAATTTAGTTATAAAACTGTTCCCCTGGTAAGAACGGTTTGTTTATTAGAGTCCCAAGATTCTCTTTCTAAATATGATGTGGCTTTATAATATACATACATATATAAATTATTAATTCATTTCCAGTTCTTAATTCATTTTGGCAGATTTTTTTTAAAGGGTGCCTTTTATCAAAATATTGTGAACATAGAAAAAGGTAAGAGTTGTTTCAAAAAGCAAAACCTACCTACAAGTCCTGGTGAAATATTGTTCCGTAGGTGTCAGAATGAAGTAAACATGTGAAAGGATAATTATTGATTAACACTATTTTACAGCACTTCTAAGAATAGACGCGATAAGTGTTGTGTGAAATACCAGCTTGCTTTAAATTTGTTAGGTCTTATGGTCAGGTAATTACAGATGTGCAAGCAGCATCTTTTTGGAAGTAACATTGATAAAAACAGAGCAAAGTGTCATGGGTGTCAGTTCTAGAATTAATTCTGGCAGATTTGTTGTCACCTTACTGTACCCATTAGAAATCTCTGCAGTTTTCTTCCATGACAATAAAATTCAGTTGTAAATGTCAATCTAGTTTTTGTTTTGGAATGGCATTTTACCAAGAATGCCATATCCCACCTCAAATCTTTGCCAACAGATGTACCTATTACATCATGCATATCTGGTAACCAAAAAAAAAATAAGAAACGTGGACAAGGACCCAGATGATGATCAATCCATCTCGAGAAAAGTTTGAGATTGTGAGACATACACTCAGGAAACAAACCAGCTAACACAACCTGACGTGAGTTAGACCAGAGCAACATGAGAAGAGGAGTGGGAAGCCAAAAGTGAGCCCAAAGAAGAGGGGTGAGAACAGAAGCTGTAACAACCAGAACCTCTTAGAAGGGGCCAAAGTAAGTAGTCAAAAATAGAAATCTGTGGGGATAAATAGCTGAAGCCTTATATTTCTTTCACAGGGAACAAATGTGATGGATAAAATAATTTAAAAAAATTTTTCACAGGCACAAACTCTTTTGTTGTCCATTGACATGAAGTTCTTAGCTCATGCTATAACAATTGTGCTGAGAAAGATAAGAGTAGCCCTGTCTGTTTTTGTAGATTCTTGCATCTAACTTACAAATTGGTGTGACTCAAATGATAATGCTAATGATCATCTGTAATTTTGTTTAAACTTATCTTGCTAGCCACAGAATGTTGCTCAACTAAAATCTATCTAGTTTGTCCCCCTTAGTGTGATATAGACAGTGTCACGACACAAACTGTGTTTATGACTTCAGATTAGCTAAAAAAAAAATTATTATCTGAATGGGTACATACATTTTCTGTGTGAAGTATGCAACACATGTTTACTTGGTTGCTGTTCGTGAATAAATATTCACTCAGAATACTGTTTTGAAGATTTAGTGTGGCATATGTCATTAATTTGAAAAATAAAGAAACAAAAAAACAAAAACCTACAGAATTTAACGACGTAGATTTGATTGTTACTACCCTTGCTCTTTAATGATCACAGCTGTTTAATGACCTGCACTATTAAAATAAAATTATTCAATGTAGTAAATATTGTTTCATTTTTAATATTAATAACTGCTATATAGCTTTCTGCCAGACAAATTGAGATCATGTAATCAAACCTGAAGAAATATGTACAGTTTTCCAATCATTATTAAAGATATGTTTAAAAAATATGAGACTTGGTTCATCTTCCTTGTCTTGTGTGATGACTCTGTTCAGTTCTTGTCACATTTGTCTTGGGCCCGAAATTGGTTACATGCTTCCATGATGTTTTATTTACTTTGTAAATTTATTGTATTTTTTATTAGTACTCCCCTGTCGGAAATCTTGACTTTTTAGATGGGACTTTATTTTGTCATCTGGAAGTAATTTATTTCACTTCCATTTCATGAAAATAAGGAAATTTAATGTTTTTATTCATCTTCAGCATGAATCTTTTTGGTTATGTACTGCAGACTCAGTCCTTACCCAGTCATGTCTGTCTGAGCTTAATCCCCAGATTATTCTGTCCCCTTTTTGTTTTAAAAAATGTCAATTTTATCAAAGTAGCTTCTATCTTCTTTTTTTTTTTTTTTTTTTTGTTTGTTATCAGTATAGACGTATGTTTTATTTTTAGTGCTACGAAAGAGTGCTAATTTACATGCATAATTAATTAGCTTTTTTTCTTTGTACAGCCCTTTTAAAAGCAAGGCTTCAGTAGACGTTAAACAGTTGGTTATGGGCAATCACATACATTAACATTACGTTATCCACTTCACATTTTGGAACATATTTGGGTTCTTTCTACTCCCTGAAATTCATTTGTATGTTACTCCTCTCCTCCCCCCCAAGTTTAAACTTATGTATGTTACTTTTTTTTTTCTCCCAACCCCCCACACATTTCAGCTTTTGAATGTAACTTTTTGTTTTCTCTCCACCCCCACAAGTTTCAGCTTTTGTAAGTTACTTTTTTTCCCTCCTCATTTCCAGAGTCTCAACATGTCTGAGTTACTTTATCAATGTTTCTTTTTTAATATTTGTTTGGTATTGTGCCGGCCATAATTTTCTCAGCTCTGAAATAACGATCATAATTGTGAAATATAATTGGGAGGAACCCAATGAAGTTGAATTATTCTGGTTCATTTATATTGTTCAGTATTCCAGTCTGCAAAACTTTTTTTGTTTTAATTTTTTAAAATTAATAAACAGTTTTGATGCTGTTTTCACGGAAGGCATAAAATTTTGTTTGTTCAGTTAGATTTCCTTCTTACAGTTAATATTTCAACCTGGAGGGAAGGTCATTTATTTCATTATCAGTTATTATATTTTTGCAGTTTTTGTTAGATAAACATAGATGTTTAATTTTTAATAATAATAATAAATAGATAAAGACATTTTAGTACAACTACTTGCTAGTTTGCTTTTGTCACATGATTATTCTACATTTACTAATTAAAATGCATTTATTGGTCAATTTTCACATATCAAAATTTAAAGGAATAGAAATTGGAAGTTTGAATTAGATTCTGTCTTGACAAGTGATGTGAAAACCTAGCTCTTGCCTCATCCTATAATTATTTGCTGAATATACAAACATGTTCATGAAAAGAGATTCAAGTTAGTAAACATTTTTGGTGTTTTGTCTTCATGAGAAATGTTAATTCTGTTTATTCAGTTGGATTTCCTTCCTAAAGTTTGATCATTATATTACAACCTAGTTGTCATTATCAATTATTTGTTTGCTTCTAGTTTTATGTTAGATAAACAGATGTTAATGTTTTTAATAATGATAGATATGTGCTATTTGCTAGTTTTGTTTTCCCACGTTTTTATTATACATTTACCAATTAAAATCCAATTAACAATCAGTTTTCACATATCAAAATGTAAGGGAACAGAAACTGGAGTTTGACTCTGAGATCTTGGAAGGTCATGTGACTAAGCACAGCTCTTGCCTCATAAATTTATGAAGTAGGCAACAAAAGACAGTCCACCATGTTGCCTGAGTAGCTACTCATATATACACAATATAGCTTCGATTCTTAACAGAAATAAACTGAGGAAAGAACAAGCGGGCTTTAGAAAGAACAGAAGATGTGCAGATCATATATTTACCCTCAGGAACATTATAGAGCAGTGCTCAGAATGGCAGAGACAGCTGTACATTAACTTTGTTGATTTTGAAAAGGCTTTCGACAGCATACACAGGGACAGCCTATGGAAAATTCTGAGGGCTTATGGAATTCCCAGCCACATTGTTTCCACCATAAAAAGCCTCTATTCTAAATTTAGGTGCAGTGTTGGATTGAGTAATGTAACTTTCGAAGTGAAAACAGGAGTACGACAGGGATGCCCCTTATCAACAACATTATTTTTGACAGCCATAGATTGGGTGATGCGCCAGCCAACAGAGGGCAGTCCAAGAGGAATTAGATGGACGTTTTCTACACTGGACATGGCACTACTCGCACATTCACATCAACACATTCAAGACAAAACCGATAGACTGAATAAGTATGGCCAGCAGGTTGGCCTGAACATCAATCTGAAGAAGACAGAGGTCATGACACTAAATGTGGGCAATCCTGAGCCAATAACAGTAAGGAACCAGAAGTTAGAACAGACAGACACATTTACTTACCTAGGATGCATAGTAACACCTGACGGCGGAACAAGCAAGGACATTAACAACAGAATGAATAAAGTGAGAACAGCCTTTGCTATTCTCAACAACATTTGGAAGTCTTCCCAGTACAGCACAAACACCAAATTAAGACTATATGAGAGCTGTGTACTTTCTGTGCTTCTCTATGATGCGGAATGTTGGAGAGTAACAGAGAAGGAAATGTCGAAACTGTCCTCCTTCCACACAATCTGCCTAAGGAAAATTCTCCGAATCTTTTGGCCAAACACCATCAGCAATCAAGAACTACTTATTCGGAGTAACCAGGAGGACATGCACACCATCATAGCTGGCAGACGCTGGAGTTGGGTTGGCCACGTCCTCAGAAGGGACCCTGATACCATCACAAGAACAGCTATGCTATGGACCCCCGAGGGAAAGCGAAAGAGAGGCCGACCAAAAACAACTTGACGGAGAACTGTGGAAGCTGAGATGCAAAGAATGAACCAGAGTTGGGGCACTGTACGAAGGATGGCCTCCGACCGAGCAAAGTGGAATCAATTTGTTGCTGCCCTACAAGACGCCACCAAGCGTGATGGCCACTGACTGCTTTGGCAGTTAAGGATCAAAGAAGAAGAAGATAACACAAACCTGACACCCCACCTTATTTCAAGTGGAACATCCTCACAGAATGTGTATGCAGCGGAACAAGCTCAGAACAGACTGGCTTTTGTGTCATCGCCAGAACTAGGCATATTTTGCAATATGCTGAAATGAGAGCGCATGACAAGCACATATTGCCAGCTACTCTGGCAACATGTCGACAAACAAGCTGCAACAGCATACATAAACAAACATGACAAAATCAACTTCTTGCTGCATCTCTGCATATGTCTTCGCAGACATACAGCCAAATATATCGATCAGTGACCCATATTCTCAGTCCATCCATACATTTTCCTTGTTCCTTGCACTAATTAAAAATATCCACTACAGCTATCATTGACCTAACCCTCAACCCTGTTTTGAGCTTTTATCAAACAGCTAGTTGTAACCTAACCCCAACCCTGTTTCGAGTTTTGTAAAAAAAACAGTAATAGAGTCCGACAAACATCCAGGCCATATATTAAAAACACACACACCACTAAACATTCCAGATTGAAGCAATACACAGCCACACTACACCTTTTTTCATAAGAATAGCCACTTGCCCAACATGACGCCCTCCTGTCTAATGTTCTCTACTTCAACCAAAGTTATTTGCAGAATATGTAGAAATGTTTGTGAAAAATATTCTTTCTTATCTTGTAGCTGATGAGATAGCTCCTAGTAATGCTATGTACATTATGTATAGTGATCACAGGAGGAACGAACGAAATCATTATTTCATCAGGGTAAAGAAATAGGCATAATTGCCTTTTTACATTTCTGCCCTGCAATATAATTTTCAGCGTTTTACAAATTAAAATTAGAAATACAACAGGAAAACAAGAAGAGAAGAAAAATATATTTTCATACAATTTTTTTCATTCTTCATTCAGTGCCAGCCAGTAAAATTATTCTATGGGGCCGCTGCACATATGTATATGCATGATCATGTACTTAACAATTTTAATATGACTAGCATTCTGTGGCTATGTCATATTCTTATTTTAAGCATTCCGATTGTCTTGACTAAGATTTCAGTGTACAGTGTATTTCTTTCTGTAAGCTACCACTTGAACATCGTATTGCTTTGCTTACAGTACACAGTGTGAAATATTCGCCATCAGTGTTAAATAAAATATCACGTTTGAAAAATAATACTTGTCAAGTGCCCAGGTTATGCTGCAAGCTTGATTCGCTAGAGGTTATAGTTGGAATGTTCAGTGTTGTAATTCAGAATTCAGTGTGCAACGTAAAACATCATCTCAACAAGAACTATTGAAAGCAACAAGACTAGAAGGTCAATCCACAATGTGCGTTCTTGACAGATACAATTCCGTATGATATAAAGATCATCATATTCTTGTGAACATTATTCTCCAAAAGCAGACATCTATAGTCAGACTATATACCTTCATTGACATGATCCATAATAAAATTCCAAGTCACTCATGAACTCTTTGTAAACTCATAAAACGACGACAGACTTCTTTGAGCAATGATACAAACATTTATCAATCAGCCAAAACATATAGCCAAATCATTATTATTGCTTCCATCAAATTATACAATACATTTCCGGTTCCATCCACTAACCACACCTCTCTGCAATACTTCTTACTTAAAAAAAAAAAAATGGTACCACTTGTCTAGCATTTCCAAGAAGATTGTAGCGATCTAAAATTAGCTTCAGTTCCAGATATTATAAGTAGGCCAATAGGTCAGCATTGACTGTATTAGATAAAAGTGGGTGTGTTAGTATGCACCTTAATAGATGTTAAATTCAAAGTTGGAACTTTTATATTAAACTTTTAGTTAGATTACAGATTACTTGGCAGGAACATAGTAGTTTGGTAAAGCTTGCCCAGATTAACAACCAAGAACAGTGAAACATCAAATTTAGTCTACATTGACAGTTTGAGGTCCTGAGTAGTATGCTATAGTTTTCATCTCATTTTGCATAGTCCCAGGATGTCAGCTTTATAGTTTCATATTTCTGTTGCCAGCTGTGCAGTTTTCCTTTGTTCATTCAGTGTTTGAACATTCCAAGTGCCAAATCTGGAAATCTTTTTCTATAGAAAAAAGGTGTCTCTGCAGTCCAGACTAATTTTGGCTTTCTCTTGACTGCACCATAAACCCCCTTAATAAAGGACCTGGGTCTGTCTTGGAGTTCTACCTGAATTCTTTGCTTTAGATGACTTATTAAAGTTTTTTTTTAGCTTGAAGTTTCTACAAAAGGGGTAGCTGACCCCCACACCCAACCATCCTTAGTTCTCCTGTGTGGCATGCCTGGTTACAATTCTTTGCGCCATGTTCAGGTCCTGGTAACACAAAGATGAAAACAAAATGGCTTGATGTTTAAGATTTTGCAGATGGCCTGGCTCTTGCTGAATAACTATAACCTGGTTCAAGGTATAATGACTTACTTACTTAGTCGTTCCCCTTCTGTGAGGTGTAGAGGTTTGGAAGAGAGAGCGTCAGACTATCCCATCGGCTGTCCCCTTCCCGGCCCGGCCCCATTCCAGTTCTCGGTCCCTCAAAGATTGTCCAACGTTGTCCTCCCAGCGGACTCTGGGAGTCTGGATCCCTGGCTCTTTGTTTCCCATGCCTGTCGTGGTAGCCCATCTCCCCCCAATCTTCAGACATGGCCAAACCATCTTAGTTGGGGTATAATGACAACACTTGAAAAGATTCAGCAGTCAGGTGTGAAAAGACCAGTGGATCATGAGATTAAATGCATTGAATTATGAGGGAGAGACAGACAGTGACATCTAAATAAAATAACAGAAGGCAAGAGGACCCTTCATTGCATTGGGAAATACAAGGTGTCCTAAAATTATTCACCTGATTACGAAGTTCAATAACCTTGAGCAGATACAAGTGTTATGCATAAATGATACTTCATTTGCACCCTTAGCCTAAGGAAATTTAGTAGTCACATTCATTGAAATTGATTGCACCTTTGCTGCTGTAAAACACGTCGGGAACTGAAGTATCGGCTGGACATTGTACCTTTTGTAAAGTGTGCCCATAAGGAGACATTTTGAAACACTGAGTCCTGAGCTTTTCATTTTAAATGTGAATTAAATAAATTTCCTTGGGTTAACCCTGCCAATACAGTATCATTTATCTTTGACATTCATATTGGCTGACGTTATTGAACTTCATGATCTGATGAATAATTCTTGGATACATATGGCCGACACCAGCTCCTTTTGTGGAAAAGCTTTACGGGGATTCAAATAGCCTCAAACTGACTACTGCTTTCTTTGAGAACATTCAAGTGGACGTCTGAGAGTGTACGAAGAAGAAGAAGGACACCCTGTATATGGAAAGAACCAGACAAATACCAGTGGCGCAAGGTGGGGAAAAGACATTGTCATCAGATAGGACATGCAGTGAGGAAACTAACAGTACAGAACAGTCCTTGTTCTGGAATCCCCTGGGTAAGCGAACTGGGGGAGGCCAGAAAAATGCATGGAGAAGGGGATAGTAGACAAACTTAAACGTGATAAAGAAGACATCGAAAGACCTTGAATGGCGGATGGCACGGAATAGGAAGTGCTCGATGTAAACTTGCTGAAGGCCCATGCAACATATGGAATTGAAGGGTAATGACAATCATCGTCAACATCCTTTGTGCTCCCTGCAGATCATGGAACCACTATCGTAGCTGCTGCCAGCACCAAGCATACATATACTTTTGCAATGGTGGCTTTTGTGGCAATTTGTTTTACATGTTGAGGTTGCCAGCCGCATGCATAACCTTATATTACTATTAGACTAAAAGGACTGAAAAGTTTTCAGCAAATAGAATAACAACACTTTCCTTATAAGCAAGTACCCCACTGTTAGATGTACGCTGAATTTTGGCAATAATTTTATCTGTTTTGGACCATCTACATTCTTCACATGATGCATAGTTGCTTTGCACATTGATTGTTTAAAAATAACAAAAACGCTGAAGTTGAATTTGGCCTTATTGATTCTGTCAAATGCTCTTTTGCTATCATTATACTGTGTGTTGTGTTTCTGTTTACTATACACTATAAAGAATGGCATTTCTTTGTAAACCAACATTGGCACATAATATTAATTTATTTACAATATTCTTTATCAGTAATAAGAATGAATGCCATGTTCATACAGACCTTGACTTGGTTTTAACACCTGTAGCACCTGTGTTGTTCATGAGGGTCTGTCATGTAACAAAGAAGGAATAGGACCCACTGCTTCTATGAGGCATGTTGTAAGAAGTAACTAAGGTGAGGCTTGTTCATGAGGCTTGTAGTCCCACCATGTTAAACAAGTTGCTACAGAAAGCACATATGAAAAAGTACATAAATACTTGAGTGCAATGGTTGTCAAATGCTCTATAACAGGATTTCTTAACCTGTGGTTTTTTTTTTTTATCATGCTTTTATGTAAATTTTGTTTTCCAAGAAAAGGGGTCCATAGTCTTCTTTGGACAATCAAAAGGATCTATAGTCTTTATCAGACAATCAGAGGGGTCCATGACACAAAAAGGTTTAGAAACCCTTATCTATAAGAGGGGAAGAAAAGTCACATAGATTTCTTTTTTTTAATGCTTATATCTTCAGTCATTGTCTTGTTCAGAAAGATTTCTTCATGTAACTTTCAGATCTCTTAATCATGTATGAGCGACCACCGCAGTTAGACCTGCGCATGCCAGGTGTATATAACTGACCAAGATTTAATCAAATTCTGCGGAAGAATCAAATTCTCTAACATATTCAACTTAAACATAGTTCAAGACAATCCCACCAAATGCATTTTGCTATGCTTGAAATAAACAACAGCAAACAATACTGCAAAGTTGTATCCCATTGTTACACGTTAAAATTATGTGACTGCACAGTTTTATTGGCGGTACAACTACAAGTCTTACATTGTCAGTAATCTTCATTTTTTACCACAGCATTTCATATTATTTGTTAATTTCAGTTTATATCTTAATCTACAGATTTCCTTTGCTAATACACTTTAAAAAAAAAATTATCCCAAATGATCAGAAGAGCAAATTTGACACGTGCCCAAAAAAAAATCAGAATTGAAGCAGTGCTGACTTGAGAAAAAAATTGCTAAAAGTAAAAGAATTGATACAGATATCAGATAACAATTTTCAGTAATATGGAGGTTTTTGGGGATAATTAAGTGTCTTCAGAAAGTAAACTTAAATCTGATTTTATGGGTTGTATGTGTTGTAAAGCAAAGTGGAATCAATTTGTTGTTGCCCTACAAGACGCCACTAGGCGTAATGGCCACTGACTGCTTTGACGGTTGGCGGCTAAGGATCAAAGAAGAAGTGGAGACAGACATGAAGGGGATGAGGAAGACATGAAAAGACCTTGAGCTGATGTCACGTGACAGGAAGACTTGGCAGATGTTTGTTGAAGGCCTTTGCTGCTTGGAGAGTTGAAGGGTGATTATTATAAGGCCGACGCCAGCTCCTTTCGCGGAAAAGTTTTACTGGGATTCAAATAGCCTCAAACTGACTACTGCTTTCTTTGAGAACATTCAAGTGGACGTCTGAGAGTGTACGAAGAAAAAGAAGGGTGATGTCTTGTAAAACAAATAGCTGCAGAAAGCACTACTACAAGAGATAGGGAATTTTGACCCAGGCTTCCTGTAAGTGGGTCAGCTGTAGGTGTGGCTCCATGCGTCATAAGGAGAAAAAAGTAATGAATAAATTTCATATTAGTTTCCATCTGAATTATTCCTTCAGGTTCACTTATGCCTGGAGAGTCTGAGCATCAGGCCTAGGGCCTGACATTGTGGAGGGTCCTGAACTTATTAAAGGGGCCTGGCAGAGTGAACGCCCCATGATTTATTTTTTTAAACCTACTTTATAGCCAGTTTCTTGATTGTGCACTTGAAAGACCAAAGTGGCACTAATGCGTCTTAGCCTTGTGTAGTTCCCTGGAGTCTCCGAGGAGGCCTGAAGTAATTGCTGCAAACAGATAAGTATTTCTGGTTTTATGTTGATTCTTATGCCAGCCATATTCACTGCTGCACAATTGTCAAAAGTCTGAATTGGAAGAGAATTTTTTAAAAATGGAGTGTTTAATTGGCTAAGCAGTTAGAGCGTTACCTCTTGGCAGTAGAGTTACTAGTTTTCAGGATCAAAACCTGGTATTGCCACACTGTAGTTTACCCAGCTGTAAATGGGTACCAGACTCTGCTCTTGCGGAGGCAAAGGATGTGAGGAAGAGAACTGGTCCCCCGCATCAGACAGCTAGACAGTCTCTGAACACTTGACTCCACTATGGCAGTATCTGCTATGGGATTACCATTGCCTTACAACAACAAAAAAATACAGGGATGTGCCTTAATATGTAGTGGATTACAATGATGAGTATACCCACTACATGCACACAACAGGTGTCACCACCTGTCCTAGTTGCCTACGGTTGGAATTTAAGTACATTTTAATTTAGTTTTGGTATTTAAAAAACCATTTTTGCTCTCTGTTGTATGTATGCGTGATGTTCAGTGGATGCTGGTATCCCTTCACGGTAATACAGATAAAACACAAGTCTTGAATTAACCATTTTGATTACAGGTATAATTTTACAACAGCGAGATTAAAAAACAAATTATTACCACACAGTGTCAGATGTTATATTTTATTTTATAAATTGTAGGAAAAAAAATTATAAAGTTCATACATTTTTTAAAAATTTGGCTGAAAAGAATTTGTTTCAAATTCGGCTAGGTCCACAGTTTAATCCTCATAAACTTTAATATATGACAGGATAATACGTGGTTGTACGATGATTAATTTAAAATATGCGTTTAGTATATATGGTAATGAAGTATTATTCAACTTGCACACTTCCTTTGGAAAGTAAGACTGAAGTATTTTAACTTAACTGATACCTGGCAACCTCATCACATAAAACATATTGCAAGAAAACACCACTGCTGCATGAGCATGTTAATGCTTTGGTGTAGTGTTCTTGCAAAGGGACAAGTTGCAATTCTGACTGCATGCTCGATATAAAGCAAAAATGATATTTATAACACATGTTTGTAAGCATCGCGTTAGAGCAACAAGATTTTCTTTTACAGGGTTGTACTGTAATACTTGTATGGTGAACTGGCCTTGCTACTCGTCTGCATCGTATTTAGTTTTTATTTAGAATTGGGTTACATTGCCTTTATTTTTCTTTGGCACACGAATTATTTGTGTACATTTATCATTATGTATTAAGCTTATATCTGTTGATTGATTAAACTTTTGCTAACAGACTTTCAATGGCCGTTTCTTCTTATCCATCTTGTACGTCCTAAAGTACTTGCCTTGTAATATATCCTCAAACCTAAGGGTCTTTTATATTTGGACATGCGCCCTAATATAACCGACTAGGTTGAACGGGACGCGCCTCGCCAAAACTTTTTTTTTTTTTTTTTAAACTTGCCTTGTGAGGGAGAGGTTGTGTTTGTTTTGAGCCAGATTTATCTGTAGCAATGGTTTCTTCTTGCTGCATTGTTCCACAGTGAAAATGAAGAGTTTCCCACCCGTCTATCTTTTTCTTTCTTCCTTCCTGCTTTCCCCAGTGAAAATATTTTTAAAATAATTAAAATCCAGCCGAACCATTTGTAGAGGAAAACATGGAAAGAACTTGAGCTGATGGCACGAGACAGGAGGACTTGGCATGTGTTTCTTGAAGGCCGAGGCTCCTCGGGGAGCTAAAGGGTATTGATTGATTGATTGATTGAACCATCTTTGCCCTGTGTAATACCTGGCAGGTCTCTATGGAAACAGAATATGACTACTACTCCCTTAGGTATGTCTTAAAGAGTGACTAATATGTGGTTGGTTGTTTATGAGGCTGGCAACTCATCATGTCAAACAAATTGTTACAGAAACCATAGCTCATTCCTGTCAACCTCCTGAGATAAAAACCTGTACCATTCCATACCAATAAAAACGTGCAATTTTTTAAAAAGCAATACCAATAATACCTTACAGAGTAAAAAAAAAAAAACTTACATTTTTGTAATCCAGAAGATGCTTTAAAAATAGTGAAAAAATAAAACAGTTACAAGATTTTTTTTAAGCTAAAATTAACTATATACCTTTAATTTTGGATGTGCTGCATTCTATGCGATACAGATACCTTTTGCAAAAAAAAAAAAAAAACTTAAATGTGAAGAGGAAAAACACGTGATTACAAAAAAATAAAACCTGTACAAACTGCTTGTACACCGACAAAAATTAAAAAAACCTGTACAGATTATCCCTCTATTTTTAACAGTCATAGACTGGGTGATGCACCAGACAACAGAGGGCAGTCCAAGAGGAATAAGATGGACTACATTTTCAACATTGGAAGATCTGGAATATGCAGATGACATTGCACTGCTGGCACATTCACATCAACACATCCAGGAAAAAACGGATAGACTTAATAAATTTAGCCAGCAGGTGGGCTTGAACATCAATTTAAAGAAGTCTGAGGTCATGACGCTCAATGTGAGCAACCCTGAGCCCATATCAGTAAGGAATCAGCAACTGGTACAGACAGATACCTTCACATACCTAGGAAGCATAGTAACACCAGACGGTGGGGCGGGCAAAGACATCAACATCAGAATGAATAAGGCAAGAACAGCCTTCTTTAGCCTAAATAACATCTGGAAGTCCTCCCAATACAGCACAAGCACAAAATTAAGATTATACCAGAGTTGCGTGCTTTCTGTGCTTCTCTATGGTGCGGAATGCTGGAGAGTCGCAGAGAAGGAAATGTCAAAATTGTCCTCTTTTCACACAACATGCCTAAGAAAAATTCACCGAATCTTTTGGCCGAATACCATCACCAACCAAGATCTGCTTACTCGTAGCAAGCAAGAGGACATGCATACCATCATAGCTGGCAGACGCTGGAGCTGGGTTGGTCATGTCCTCAGAAGAGACCCCGATGCCATCACAAGAACAGCTATGCTTTGGACCCCTGAAGGAAAGCGAAAGAGAGGCCGACCAAAAACAACTTGGCGGAGGACTGTGGAGGCTGAGATGCAAAGAATGAACCAGAGTTGGGGCACTGTACGAAGGATGGCCACCGACCGTGCAAGGTGGAATCAGTTTGTTGTTGCCCTACAAGACGCCACTAGGCGTGATGGCCACTGACTGCTTTGACGGTCGGTGGTTAAGGATCGAAGAAGAAGAAGACAGATTATCCCTTTCCTGTACAAGTTGACAGATATGACGTCTGCAAGAGCACATTAATGTTTTAGTGCACGCTTCCAGCAACGAGGACAGCAGCAATTGTGGTACAATGCTCCACACGGAGCAATAAGAGAAACTAATGAATACCATGTTTGTTTAATTATAAAAGAAAAATTTCAGTCATTTGTGTATTTATATCAATAGTTGGGAGCTGCGCTGGTGTAATGGTTACCACACTGCGCTGGCGATCGGGTGATACAGGTTCAAGCGCGAGCGAGGACTTGGACTGTTAATTCGAGCCCTGGGTGAAAACATTTGAAGAAGTCGTCGACCAGGGACTGACGGCTCCTGAGCCGACCCAGCTCTAATGGGTACCCTCTGAAGACGGCGAGTATCTGCCTGAATGGCGAGTGGACACCTGTCAGTGTACAGGGAAAAAAGGGATACTCACGTAAAAATCAGTCTCAGGTTAGATATACTAACTGGAGATTCTCGCCTCGAGTAATAGCGGGCGTACGTTAAAAGAAAAACATATCAATAGTTTTTAATTTCTTCTTTTCTGCTCTTCTTGAAGCATAATGCATTGATTATTTTTACCTCATGATATCGTAAATAATAAAGAGGGCTGCTGTAAAACTGATAATAGAAAGTAAAATAAATGAACACTGGTATTGTTTCACATTTTAACAATACACTAGAAGCACTTGACATTTTGAGTTTTCCCTTCGTTAGCCACAGCTACAAATAGGAAACAATGACAACTGTTATAGATAGGCTAACAGTAAATGGTAAATAAATATTAGACAAACATAAAGGTATGTTTTCAGGCACTCGTAAGAAATAAAGAAGTAGAACACTAGACAACAGAAAAACAACAGACGTGAGTGGCTTACCCAGGACTCGAACCCCGGACCTTCCGTGCGACAACCCCGCCTAGCTATGCAAGCGAATCACACTATCCTCCCTGCCATCAAGGCATCACCAAAAAATGATGCTTCGATGACTGGTCATTAGTGCGAACCGCAAGACACAACACCGGAAGTTTACAATGGGCAGTTCAGCCTAACAATGACGCAATCACTTCTGTTGTTCCCCTATTATACAGTATAGGTCAGTCCACAAAAGACAAAGACCTTAATACTGTGTCTAGTAAATGATAGTAGACTCAGAACAGTAAGTATAGAACAGAGGGTAGGTGTTTGGTATTGTATAAACATTTATAACACATAAGGAAGGGAAACCCTGAGGCCTGTAAACAGTAAATAAATATTCTTTATTTCTTACGAGTGCCTGAAAACATACCTTTATGTTTGTCTAATATTTATTTATTTATTCTGTCTCTCATACTTTATTTCTTCTGTCGTCATTTTCCTTTCTATCCTTGTTTTTGCTTTGGTCCGTTTCGTTTCCTCAATTATCTTTTCTCAGCCGTCACTAGCTCATACGTCACTTCCGCATGACGCCTAATTTTTTCAGCCATCTTGAATGTTTCTTTCTGGGATCCAGCTAAGTGATTTTTTACTTGTTTTAATAGTGTTGTTCATTTCTGTCTTCGCCTCGATTATTTACTTTCCTGTTTCGACATGTCTTTCTGGTTTTATGATTTTCTTGCGTTATTACTGTTATCGTTTCGCTCATCACCGTCATTTCATCTGCTTGTATCGCTCATTTGGCGATTTCCTCATCATCGTTGATTTTTGTAGCACCTATATGTAGTTCTTGTCCTTGTCACCTGTTCGTAACTGGCTGACGAAGGGTAAAACCCGAAACGTCCCTTGTTTCATGTGTACCGTTTACTTGTAAAACTGATTTCATACCATATTATTTTTTATTTATATATTTGGTGAGACATGAATGCCTGTCTGATTGTGCATAGTACTTGAAGAAGAGTGAATGGCAGCGGACACAACAAACGTGGACAAATTATTTTAAACGTTAAAAAAGAAATAAATACCAGCACAGAGAACTGTAGTAGCAGCAAAATTAAGCAAAGAATAACAAATACAGTTAAACAAGAATATAGTCTGTATCACCGAGTAATTTAGCGAATGAGGAGTTCCAATGTCAGAGTGGTACATATTGCTGGAGTTCAGGCCATACTTTTGTTTCATTGAATTTTTTATTCCTTGCTTTGATTTGTTCTGTTACTGCCAGTGTTACCACTCTAAATTTTGAAGAAAAAAAAACCTAGATATCGGCAACATGGGCTATTTTTAGGCTTTTTTTTTGCGAAATCTAGGTGGCGTTCTTCAACTAATGAAGGGAAATGACACCTAGATGGGACAAAAAAACCTAGTAAATGTAGGTGAATTCCCCTCGGAGTGGCAACGCTGGTTACTGCAGTTAATTTCTTCACTCACACAGCAAAACACTCACTGCATCATAATTACTGGGTTGACCATAAGCCTAAATCCAATAGGACTTACAATCAAGTAACAATAAAACTTAGTTATAAATTTGTAAAGTCTGTTGCAAGTTACATTATAACAATAAAATTAATGAAAGACACATGAGTGCACTTCTTTTTCAAGGTGGTGACCAAAGTTTTGTGAATATATGCTTTAACAAAAATAAAACTGAATGTGATTAAGCTGTGAACCCTTTGTTGCGTGATGTTTAGGTCTCACTCTTAGGATGCTAGGGTCATCTTCTTACTCTTGCATGAATTCCAAGTTTAGACTACTAACCAAGACTCTGAAGCAACTTCCCTCAGTGCATCCTGTTGGGAAAGATGCTGAAAACCAAACATTGTACATGAAGCTTGGGGAGGGGGAGAGGAAGAAATCACCTCAGCCCCAGCTTTTATCTGGTTGCTTGCAAAAGGATCTCACATTGGACAGATGATGGGTGAGGGAAGCTGGCTCCGTGCAGATATTTGGAGAGTTCCCCCTAGATGGTGGGGAATTCACAGTATCCCCCCCCCCCCCTTATATAACACTGAAACAGACCACAAGGTCTTTTCTATTTGGACATGCGCCCTAATGTAACCAACAGACCTTTGTGTCTAGGTTGAACCAGGCACGCCTCACCAAAATTTTCTTTTGTTTTTGGAAAGGACGTTTCACACTGGCACTGGCTGCAATAAATCAAGCAGCCCTAGTGAGAGCTCACAAGGTCTAACTTTTGTCCACAAATGTGGAACTGATGACAAGAACCTGACAAGGGCAAGTGGAACAAAAGATGAGAAGAAGACGCTGGTGATGGATAAGACACATATTGAGGAAACCTGTTGATAGCATTACAAGGCAGTCCTTGTTCTGGAATCCCCAAGGTAAGAGAGGTAGAGGAAGACCAAGGAACACACGGAGAAGAGAACTGGAGACAGACATGACCGGTATGAAGAAGACACTGAAAGACCTTGAGCTGATGGCACAGGACAGGAAGACTTGGCATAAGTTTGTTGAAGGTCTATGACACAGGACAGGAAGACTTGGCATAAGTTTGTTGAAGGTCTATGACACAGGACAGGAAGACTTAGCATAAGTTTGTTGAAGGTCTATGACACAGGACAGGAAGACTTGGCATAAGTTTGTTGAAGGTCTATGACACAGGACAGGAAGACTTGGCATAAGTTTGTTGAAGGTCTATGCTCCTTAGGGAGGTGAAGAGTGATGATGATGGCCTAACTTTTTTAGCTATTGTTAGTAGGACAATCACTTACTTACTTAGTCGTTCCCTTTCTACCGTGAGGTGTAGAGGTTTGGAAGAGAGAGCCCCAGACTATCCTATCGGTTGTCTTTCTCCTGGCCTGGTTCCATTCTAGTCCTCGGTAGTAGGACAATAACAAGATTTCAATAACATTTTCACATTTGACTCCAACACTTGGAATGTACAAGTACAACTGCTATTTCATTGCCAGGAAGCTGAAATGTGAATCTTACAAGGACTAGAAAAGCAACTGCATCAATGTCTACATGGAGCCACTTCTTAAATGTCAAATATTTTGTACAAATTTTGCAACAAAGGTATAAAGTGTAAATGGTCAGAGATTAAAAATTTAGATAAAAAGTCTGTTAACATCAACAACAGCATCATTTCAACACAGCATTCTTAATTACATTGTTATGAATTACACATCAATTCTTATATGTTTAAGAAAAGTCTGGCGCAAAGTTACATCACAACAGAATAAACTGTACCAACAATAATACCTAGCACAATTTGCAATAGGAACTACTGAAAGTGATTAAAAAAAAGACATGATTAGTGAAAATGTTATATTTTCTTTAGTGTTAAGATCCCTCAAGCTGTTTAATATAATCTTTCTTAGTTCACACTACCTTGTTAACATTCCCAAATTTACTTTCCAAGTTTTATGTGGTTCAGTTCTATATCGTATCGATCAACAAAAATCATCACTAATGACTGCGTCATTTTGGATCTTTCATCTATTTTACATACATCTTTATTGCCTTTATGTTCACTTAAGTCCATCTGACATGTCCCAGTCATATAAAATATTTAAGTGTGGCATCTCTATTATCTCCAATTTGTTTGGTGTCCTAGCCACAAGGAGAAGAGAACTGGAGATAGACATGGAAAGACCTTGAGCTGATGGCACGGGACAAGAAGACTTGATGTAAGTTTGTTGAAGGCCTAAGCTCCTTAGGGAGCTGAATGAACCTCTGTTATCTCTAATTCATTTGGTGTCCTAGCAACCTAACTGTTTCATTTTAGTATGAGAAAAATTATCTCAACATTTATGTCACCTTCAGATTGCGACGTTATCTTAAAACTCTGATGTCTTCAATAAGCCTTGAAAGAGAATCTTTACAATGTTGAATCAGTGAATGAATATTGTTTTGCATTTAACCACCAAACTTTACTTCAGTTTGTCTGACACGTTATTAAATCTTCTGTTATCTTTAATTTGACATTATTCTAAAATGTATTTTATCTTAAAATCTATGTTATCTTCTAAAATTTATTCTAGAATAGATATCATCTTAATATTTATGTTATCTTCAATTTGTCTAACCTATCGGAACCACCTGAACTATTAGATTGACACAACAACAAAATCCCACAGAATACTTCATTGTTTAACAAGCTCACTCCTAAAAGCCAGGATGATATCTATGACAAATGACTCGAGACCGGAACAACAAAATCATGGGAATCAAAAGGAGCTGGGCAGCGGAACTTCATCATATGTAAGCTTTATAAAAGGATACACAAGTGGAAGTTTCCAGTACTCATCATTATAGAAAAGGTAGAATGTATCGTTCTTAATAAACCATTCAAAATATTTAAGTAAATTCTCTAGCACATTCGCAAAACTTTTTGAACCTTGAAAATAAGTGTAAAAATCATACAGTGAGCTCAGAGTTTGTGGATCGTTGTAAATTGTTGTTGAGTTACCAATATATATCGGTTCTTTGCTATAGAGAATTATCTTTGTGTAGTTTAGGTGGATGGACTGATTGAACTTTGCACCTTTCACATTGAAGAAGTCAAATGCACGTAGCACCCAGGAAGCACAGTCAAATGGCTCAAACCAAACTTGGCCACCTGAAATCAAAATGAAGAAGGAATTCAGTGTGCTTTAAAAAAAAAAAAAAAAAAAACATCTATCAACAACTATTTCCAAAATGAAAATAAAGCTGAAATAACTAATAGTCTGCTATATAGCAAACAACTTCAAAGTCACTCTCCAGTGGATCCAGGACACATAGACATACCAGGCAATGAAAAAGGAGACAGAGTAGCAAAACTAGGGGCAAGCATAGTTCAAATAAATGCTCCAGCCAACATACAGAAATCTAAGCTAATAATCCAAAATAACTTCAAAGAGGAATGCCTCAATCAATGGGCAAAAGCGTCTACTGGACGTGCCATGTATAAAGAAAAGACCCAGCCAAACAAAAGTGACATCAACAACCTAAGACAAATGAAAAAGAGCACAATCTCTCAAATAAGAGCAAACACAGCAGACTCAAAAAGGACATAAATAAATTAAACCCCTCACATGAGCCTAACTGCTGCAACTGCACCCATCCATATGAGACAGTTAACATATGCTACTCGTACGCTCTGGACTCTCCATAGAAAGAAGATAGCTATTAACAGACTCCCCAACAATCTCAAACACTATACAGTACCATCCAACAGCTACAGAACACATGTAGATTTTTCACTGGCTCTGAACAAGCAATGAGCTCAGCAGCCCTAGTTAAACAATAACAACCATCAACCCTTCTACTTGTCTCTCACTTAACATTCTAATCTTCTGTCATTTACTTTTCAACCATTCTTGTGTCATAATCTTACTTTCATCATTCTTTCTAGTTTTTTTTTAATGAGAATCAATGAGCATGAACATCTTCAAGTAATTAGAAACTCAGTTTTCCATTCTTGAATCTGACATTAAAGAATTTCCAGTGTCGATTAGTTCTCTGTGAAGCACAGGCCTTCAGTCAGTTGTCTCCAAGATTTACTGCCCTTGGCAATCTCTGTTCAAGTTTTCTTTATCCCTTGTGACACCTGCCTTCGCTTCTTCTTTCCTTCTGTTTTTGAATCTTCCTTTATTTCTTCTACCCTGGAGGTTACAGAATGCCTTGTCATCCTAACAGTTGACTTTCTGAAAGTGTGACCTGCTCCCTGCCAATGAATTTCCTCTCACCTCTTGTTCCACTGGTATTTGCCTGTTTCTTGTTATCAGTTTCACATCTCATTAACCTCTACATTGTTAAGCACCCATTTGTGACGGTCTGTAATTTCTTGAAAATGGTTCTTGCAGCCCTCCATACTGACAGCCATACTTGAGGAAGGACTGACATGCAAGTAGAAAATTCACTCCTGTGTAGGACTTAATCTTTTTTTAATAAGTTTCATAGATTTCCAAATGCAGTGACACTGTCTTTCCTTCTCTATCCAGATTATGATACTGACAGAGAACATCAACTGCATAACAACAGATAAAACTACACACTTTCACCATTGTTGCACCCCTAACTTTTAGTATTCAGCTGCCCCCCTTGCCATGACTCTGTGCCCTTGACATCAGGAATGACAAGGAGTGATGATGAGGAATCAGTCGATGACCTTGCTCCCTGGAGCACACAAGCAAAGTCACCCCACACTTCCATTCATTCCAACTCTCTCTGTCATCAGTTTCTAATAAAAGTATATCTAGCTCTTCATTCATCTAATCATTATCATATTTTTCCTTTCAGCTACTTATAAAGCATAGAGCCCCCACTGTAGCTTGTCCCATTGCAGGAAGCCTGCACCAAGCATTCTTGCAGCAGTGGTTTCTATGGTAATTTGATTTAAACGATCAGGTTGCCAGCTCTGTCCACATTCTCATATTAGTCACCTTGTACTACATTCATGTATAACATGTACGACATTCAGTATAAGTCATGAATATGGACTCGACATTAATATTGAGAAAACAAAAACTATGATAATTAGCAAAACAGACGATAAACCCACATTAAAGATAAGCGTAAATGGGAAAATCCTGGAACAAGTCAAGAGCTACATATATCTTGGTCATATAATAACAGAAGATGGCAGATGTGAAACAGAAATCAAGAAGAGAATAGGAATGGCCAAAGCTACATTCAACAACATGAAACATATACTGACATCCAAACAGTTATCTCACAAATTAAAACTGAGAATCATAAAGTGTTATATATATTCTGCATTTCTGTATGGTGCAGAAACATGGACGATGAATAAGATTTTGGAAGAAAGAATTGAGGCTCTTGAAATGTGGATATATAGAAGAATGGGGCGTATCTCATGGAAAGAGATGAAAACAAATAAGGAGGTCCTAGAAAATCTAGGTATGAAAAGAGAACTAATGAGGGAGGTCAAAGTTCGGCAGCTAAAATACTTTGGCCACATAAAAAGGCATAACACCTTGCAGAAGACCATAACAGAAGGGAAAGTTGAAGGCAAACGTGCAAGGGGAAGACAGCGCTATAAGTGGGAAGATAACATCAAGAGATGGACAGGAAAGAGTCTATCAGAGTGCACCACCAAGACAAGAGACAGAAGACGTTGGAGATCCATTACAGCCAACCTTCGTTGTGGAGACGGCAACTGATGATGATGACTACATTCATGAGGGTATAGTAGTCCTATCTTTTACTCTCTTCAGAGATGCTCAGGAACTATATAGGGCATTATTGTAATGGGTGACCTAATTTAAAAGCCTTTCATTTTTATCACTAACCTGGCTTCTCCATGACTGTCCATGTCTCATAATAAGGATATGTATTGTTGTCCATTTCAACCCAGTTGGCAAATTGGTTGAATGTGTCACCTTCAGAATAGACAAAGAGAATAAATGACATAAGTCTATCACTAGCAGTGCATTCTCTAGAAAGGATCTGTTGACAAATTGTCTCACAGAGTAAGTAGAAATCAGTGTGGCTATCTCTATAAAAGAAACAACAAAGCATGAACGATCCAGCTTCTGGTCTATTCTGTCAAGAAAAACATTTTCACTAATAATAATCTGCTACCATCATTGATGTAGAGAATTTTACAATGCTGTATACAGCCTACCATGCCATACAAGGCAATTAACATGAGGTTCTGCGTGAGGCTGCCAACCTCATCATGTAAAACAAATTGCCACAGAAACCATCACTATTTGGACCCCGCAATCCATTTTATACTGGGTCCATAGTGTATACTGTTATTTATTTTAAATAGGTCTTAGCATGTTTAATATCTATCTAGGTATACTAGTATGAAGAGTTGTGCACTAGACAGTATATGTGATATATATATGCTAAATAGTAAGTTTTTGTGTTGTAGAATCATCATAATTTCATCAATATCATTTTCCTACGCGCTCCTAATGCAACATGGAACCACCACTCTAGCTGGTCTTCTTACAGGAAGCCTGCACCAAGCATTCACATGCTCCTGTAGTAATGGTTTCTGTGACAATTGTTTTTACCTGCTGCCCGTATGCATGGAGGCATATCTGGAGTTATCCTTATATGACCACCAGCTATGCACAGTGCTACAGTATATATATGTGGAAATGAACCTGTGTCTGTAAGGCTAATTACATCCTCATTGACTCTTGAAATCATCCACACACTTCCAGGGATTCCCCTTGTGGTGAAACTTGTTGAGAACCCAGCATTGCACACTAAGTTTGGAGAAGTCATTTGAGCCCCAGGCATAATTCATTGGCTTTGACTTTGTTGACTGCATGCAGAAGGATCTCACTAAGGACCCAGTGATAGGCATCGGAAGCTGAGAGGTGGCTCTGTGCAAGATGTGACAATTCCTTGGGAGAGCCCAGAACCAGAGTACAGTATTTTAGCTCTGCATAGTTCTTACTCCTAGCTTAGGACCAGATGTGACGATCCTTTAAATGCAAGCTAAGCTGGAGCTCATGACTTCAACTCAACATGTTTCGGAATGGCAAAAAAGCCACAGGAAAAGCCTAGATCTACAGTGTAGATAATACCAAGGAGTCTTCAACTTGGTATTGGCTGCTAAAGAGCGAGAAGCTCAGCAGCTCTAGTTAAACAACAACAACAACAACAACTTGCTGCCAACCCCATGCAAAACGTCATATTATTCACCTCATACAACATATCAAGATTATAGAACATGAAGTGAATGCACATTATAGTATTGAACTGTGTGTTAATTAACGACATAATACAGGATTGTAGATCAATACCAGAATATGAAGAATACATTCATGTTGAGAATACAGATTATACCTGTCTGTTAATCTATGAGTGAGTGCTGCTCTCTTCTTCTGCCTCACCCACCCCTTTATCAACAAGAGGGTGATAATATTATATCCAAACTTCTAACCTTCATCAACAAAATACCTTCGTTACAACCTTAATGTCAGAGCGCCAGATGTTATAACAAAGGTAGACCTATGGAACAACCAGGCAACAGCCAGTACAGCCATAGGTTAAAGATAAAAAGTGCAGAAAAACTTTTAGATAAGAAAATAACCTCAAGACTGCCCAGCCCATGATGACCTACATCAGACCCAATCAAAGGATGCAGGCTGTGGCAGAAGCTACAGGGTTGCCGCCTGGACGTGATAAGAACTGTGGACTTTATCCTGGCAACAAGTCTGCAGATCTAGCAGAAGCAATGACCATTCAGGCCATCTGAAATGAAGACTGCTAGTTGGCAGAGAGGATAGTAATGATTCGCTCTCATTGCTAGACGGTGGTAGGGCCTATAATTTGGAAGGTCCTGGGTTTGATTCCTGGTAATCATATCACTTCTGTTTTTTTTCTGTCTAGTGTTCTACTTCTTTATTTCTGATGAGTGCCTGAAACATACCTCTGTGTGTTATTTATTTACTGTGAAGAAGGCATTTTGTTGGTGAAGGTCAGAAGAGTAGGTATAATGTTATCACACTCTTGTTCGTATAGGGGTGCGTAAGGCAGACATGTTAGCTTTGAAAAATACAGTACTAATTCATAGATTAACAAAATCTGGAGGTGTAATCTGTATTTTCATGTTTCCATGAATATTTGCATTCAGAACAGAAGAAGAAAACAACCCACCAGTTTCATTAGTCATGTTTTTGACACAAACCCACAGATGAGGAGAGAAGTGGTAAAGCCAAAGAAAACTTTTAGAAGAATGGCAGACAAGGAAATCAAATACAACTTGGTGAAATACCTCATAGATGAAGTTGAAAAAAAAAAGATAACCCAAAAGAGAAATCAGCGGAGAACAAAAAATGCAGCCCTATGCTGCAAGGGAAAGAAACAGGATGAATAGTGATGTTTATAAACACCGAATGTGACTTGCTTCACCTTACCAGTAATTTCAGCAACTTTTTCCAGCGTTCCATTGTCTTTCCAATGCTTGTCATCGATGCCTCTATAAATGCAAGCAGCTCCCTGATTACACCACAGCAAATCATTTTTCTTTGGTTCATGTGGAAAGGTGCAGTTGAACAACTGGAAAAGTTCGTACCATTCCATGGTCATATTCAACCCTGATTGGACATGGTAAAAACCTATAGCATCGTGCATAATGTTCTGCAAATAAAAACAAATTAAAAATACTTATATATCTGTGTGCCATGTTGTGCTATAAATGGTAAGTGGTGTTACATAATGTGCAATTCACTATCTGTGAAAATTTTATCAGCAACTGTAAAAAATATTTTCTGTAAGAATGAAATTAATATAACTGACATCCAACTTATCCAGCATTTTCTAAATCATCACTTTATTTCCTCTTCTGTGTCCTTTTGAATTAATTAATAAAGTAAAAAAGGTGGATCCCATTACATGCCCATTGAGGCATATTGGGAATATGGTGTTAGGCCCATATTTTCTTGACCATCGGCACACTAGGGGTGATGTGATCAGCAACCCGCCGACTGTCTTAACCTTCCCAGGGTTGCTCTGGTACCCAATTCATGAGGCTGGGTCGACCGCGGAGCCATTTGTGGTCTAAAAAAATCCCACCTCAACTGGGGATTGAACCATGGACCACCGAGTTAGGAAGCCAGTGCACTAACCCCTGCACTAACTCGGCTCCCAATTAAGAAAAGTAAACACCCAAATTCTTCTTTTTCTTCTTGGATCCTTAGCCTCTGAGTGACAAAGCAGTCAGTGGCCATCACTCCTAGTGGCGTCTTGTACGGCAGCAACAAAAACTTTGTCAGTCCCGACACTTTGATGTCAGTCTGCAGTGGCTATCCATTTTGATTTGTGGTTTTTAATAGAGTGCCCCAACTCTGGTTCATGCTTTGCATATCAGCCTCCACAGTTCTCTGCCAGGTTGTCTTTGGTCTGCCTCTCTTTTGCCATCCTTCTGGGGTCCATAGCACAGCAGTTCTTGTGATGGTATCAGGGTGTCTTCTGAGGACATGGCCAACCCAGTTCCAGCATCTGCCAGCTATGATGGTGTGCATATCTTTTTGACTGCACATCGTATTCAGTTCCTGATTGGAAATGGTATTCTGCCAAAAAATACGAAGAATTTTTCTTAGGCAGGTTATGTGAAAAGAGGATAATTTGGACATTTCCTTTTCTGCTACTCTCCAGCCCTCTGCTCCATACAAAAGTACAGAAAGTATTCAATCTCGTATAATGTTAATTTGGTGTTTGTGCTGTACTGAGAAGATTTCCAAATGTTGTTTAAATTTGCAAAGGCTGTTCTGGCTTTATTCATTCTGTTACTAATGTTTTTGCTTGTTCCGCTGTTTGGTGTTACTATGCTTCCTAAATATGTAAATGTATTTCTTTGCTCCAGCTTTTGGTTCCTTATTTTAATGGGCTCAGGATTTATTGCACTGAGTGTCATGACCTCTGTCTTCTTCAGGTTGATGTTCAGTCCCACTTCTTGGCTATATTTATTCAGTATGTCTGTTTTTTTCTTGGATGTGCTGATGTGAATGTGAGAGTAGTGCAATATCGTCTATGTATTCTAGATCCTCCAGTGTGGTGAATGCTGTCTATCTTATTCTTCTAGGGGTATCCTCTGTTGTCTGGCACATCACCCAGTTTATGACAGTTAAAAATAGAATGATTGACAAGGGGCATCCCTGTCGTACACCTGTTTTCACTTCGGAAGTAAGGTTGCTCTGCCAAACACGGCATGTAAAGTTAGAGGCTTTTTATGATGGAAACAATACAACTAGGGGTCCTGTAAGCCCGCGGTGTTTTCCATAAGATATTCCTATGTATGCTGTCAAAAGCCTTTTCAAAATTGACAAAGTTTATATATAGTTGTCTGGGAGCCGCGCTGGTGTAATGGTTACCACACTGCGGTGGCGATCGGGTGATCCAGGTTTGAGCCCTGGCGAGAACATTTGAAGAAGTGTCGTCGACCGGGGCTTGGGACTGGAATAATTCGAGCCCTGGCGAAGACATTTGAGGGAGTGTCATCGACCAGGGGACTGGAATAACCTGAATGGCTCTTGAGCCGACCCAGCTCTAATGGGTACCTCCGAAATCGGCGAGTATCTGCCTGAATGGCGAGAGGACACCTGTCATTGTACAGGAAAAAAAAGGATACTCATGTAAAATCAGTCTTAGGTTAGAAATATTAACCAGAGATTTCGCCTCGAGTATTAGCGGGCGCACGATTAAAAAAAAACAAAAAAACATATTAACCAGAGATTTCGCCTCGAGTATTAGCGGGCGTATGATTAAAAATAAATATATGTATATATAGTTGTCTCTTATACTGGGCCTCAAAAGGGAGCAAAGAATAGTAACACTGTAACCTACCAGGGCAACTAAGAAGGGTTGGGCATAGGACTGGCTACCCCTACAGTAGAAACTTCAAGCCAAAAAAACTTCAACAAATATGAGCAAGTTGTCCAAATCAACATGGAATGACAGTGAATGGATAGCACAGGCCTTAAGGACTTGGTATGAATTTGTTAAGGGCTTTTGCTCCTGTACAACAAAAACAACAACCAAAATGCTACAGACATTTGTAAATGGGTGCTTGTGTTGAATAGAAGGATTCAAATGGTATGACAAGGTCAGTAATGTGAAACTGTTGACAAGAACCAGACACATGCCAATAGAACAAGAGATGAAAAGAAGATGCTGACAATGGATAGGACACCTAGTGAGGAAACCTGCTGATAGGATTAAAAGGCAGTCCTGGTTCTGGAATCCACAGGGAAAGAAAGGCAGAGCTTCACAAGTCTTGCAGAAAAAATGTGAGGACACACATGCAGAAGAGTTCAGGACCAACTGTGTAAGACAGAATGAATCAACCTCTTCATACTCCTTAGGAAGATGTCATCAAGGCATGTAAGGAGAGAACAAGAAAAGTATTCATGGTACGTGGAAGATGAGACAGGTCTATATTTCGGAGCTGGCATTTGCTATGATGTTGCCCTGATTGCTAAATCAGAGGCACCTATCCAACCTGCCTGGAAGGGGAGCTGGAGAAAAGGGTACTGGTCATAGCAGCTCTAAACTCCTTGGTGATACACGAGAAGAAAGAAAACATCAGATTTAAGTTGGGAGAACAGGTCCTGGAGCAAGTCGAAAACTTATTTTATTTTGTTTCCTATTTTAGACCGAAAGGGAGGCATAAATGAAAAGAGCGGCTGGGAGACTTTTTCAGGCCATAAATCGTGGATTCCTCAGCAAGAAAGAGGGTGGTAAGAAAACGAAGATGGCTGTATTCATCATGAGAACTCGTCTGACGGTGCAAACATCACAGATGCGATCTCAAGAAGAAGAGTAAATGCAGACTTCAAACAACAGTCGAATTCATCATGAGAACTCGTCTGACGGTGTAAACATCACAGATGCGATCTCAAGAAGAAGAAGTAAATGCAGGTCCATTATATTTTCCTCTTTCAGTGGGAGAAGATCGCTACTACGCAAGCATGAAACAAAGGTAGGGAGCTGAAGAGTTTAGCTTTCGAGGACTAGAATGAACCAGGCCAAGAGCTGATAGCATGGCCTGGCGCTCTCTCTTCCAAACCTCTACACCTCACGGTAGTTGTAGGAATTTCTAAGTAAGTAAGTAAGTTGTCATCGACCAGGGGACTGGAATCAATAACCTGAATGGCTCTTGAGCAGTCTTCCCAGTGCTAATGGGTACCTCCGAAATCGGCGAGTATCTGCTGAATGGCGAAGGACACCTGTCATTGTACAGGTAGTAAAAAAAGGGATACTCATTTATCAGGTTAGCATATTAACCAGAGATTTCATGAGTATTAGCGGGCGCACGATTAAAAATATACTTAATATAGCTTGCATCTTTACTGGGATCAAAAGGGAGCAAAGATAGTAAACTGTAACTACCAGGCAATCAATTGGGCATTAGGACTGGCTACCCCTACAGAAACTTCAAGCCAAAAAAACAACAAAATATAAATAATGGGACAACTGTCCAAATAAAATAATGACATGAAATTGCACACAGCTTGGTTGAATTTGACCAAATATATAAATAAGAAGATCAAAATCTCAGAAGTAAAGGCACTATAATGTGTACAAGTATAGGTCTGGAGATTCACTACAGATGACCTGCCAATATGAAAGGTGAGGCAGCTGATGATGACAATGAGAAATCATGTCAGGATTAAAAGGCAGTCCTGGTTCTGGAATCCACAGGGAAAGAAAGGCAGAGGTCATCCAAAAAACACATGCAGAAGATAACTGGAGACAGAAGTGAAAATGATAAGGAAGATGTGGAAAGAGCTTGAGCTGATGGCACATGACAGGAGGACTTGGTTTGTATTTGTTGAAGGCCTATGCTCCTAGGGGAGCTAAAGGGTACTGATAGATTGTATACTCCTTCGGAACCTGAAAGGTAATGAATGAGCAAAAGTAAAACTTATTTTATTTTTGTTTCCTTAATAATCAGTGAATGGACTTCCTGAGCAACAAAAATTTCACATATGAACTCGTCGACGGCCAGCGATAATGCACAGTGCGATTTAGTAGAATGCGACTTCACAAACGTCGGTCGTAACTCGTCATCGCTTCCACCCGTTCGCCCTGAAAAGGGACGGTGGTTGCGTTGTGTTGTTTACGCCAGCTGTGATATCAACCTTTCGGTGGACAATCCGACTTCAGACGGCATTTTTTCCACGGGTTGCCTTCCCATTGAGACCGCACTTGCTATCAAACTTTACTTGATACATTATGTGCGGGGATACTCCCCTTTCCATGTAGAGCACCACAGGGTTAGAACTAGCTTGATCATGAACCTGATTCACAAGTTTTCGATTTCAGAAACATCACCATCTCAAAAGAAGAAGTAAATGCAGGTCCATTCATTTTCCTCCGTCAAATCATTGAAAACAGGGAGCAGCTGAAGTTAACTGAGCTTGTTCCGTTGTTAGCCTTTTTTGTAGGCTATTTCCTGTGATTTTGTCTACACGCCTCTGGTCTTCTCAGTGCTTGGAAACCTGATCTTCTGCAATTGAAATGTAATTGCATTTAAATCCATTATCATGAGTCGTGGGCGCTTAATGGCCATTTTAGATTAAAGATTAACATATAACCACAAGACAATTGTAATTCCTGACAGTACATAATATAAATAATTAACTTTAAACACATTTACATTCCCACCCATTTTAAGCTAAGCTAGAGTAAAGGCACTATAATGTTGTCAGACATTGGAGATTACGGTGACCTCTCGGGGAGATGGATTTTTCATGTTCAAACATTTGGTTACCGACAATTTCTTGGGGACAAACTACGGGCCAAAATTCTATAAAGGAAAAACTTACTTTTAAAGTCAGTTTTAGCCCAAAAAATTGACTTTCAAGGAAATTTCTGCACAGTTGATGCTAGCAATTGATATTGATAAGGCTAACAGAGACATTTGTGTCACAATGAAACATTGAGAAATTGAAGGTACTATGGTAAGATGACTGTGAGAAGTTGAGCAGAAGTTCAAAATCATTACATTTGCCAGTCTCCACAAGCCAATGAGACACAGGCCCATATGTCTATCAAAGATTATTGACTCTTGTCAAGCCACATCCTGATAACAGATCCTCATGTTATTCTCTACCATTCAACTGCAAAATTCATTAACTGTTAAAGTAATATTCATGAAAGTACTTAGCATCGCACACTAAACATTCACTAATATACATATTCAGTAATATGCTGTTAGTTCTTCACATTCTGCAATAAACAGTCAAACAAACTGTACAGTTTTTAAAATGCTTATATTGTTATTTTACTTTGAAAGATTAAAACCCAGTCTGGCCCGGGTTGTTACTATTTCCATTTCCCCCCAAGGCTCTCAATGAGATAACATGCTAGTATATGTATTTGTGTAACTATGTGTTTATGACTACAAACCACAAAAGCCAGCTCCAAACCTCATAAATGAGGTATCTGAGGAAGGTGGTTAAGTAAAAAGAAGAGACATGGTCCACAACCAGATGAAACGGCAAGGCCTCAAAGCCCAGCCCCTGCAGACCCAAGTAAAACAGTCCCAACTACGATGGTTTAGCATGTCTGCAGAGATCGGCTACCATGATAAGTATGGGAAACTATGAGTCAGGGATCCAGACCTCCAGGATAACACAGAGTCCGCTGGGAGGACAACATCAGACAACCTCTGAAAGACCGAGGACTAGATTGGAACCAGGCCAGAAGGAAGACAGCCAAAAGGATAGTTGGCACTCTCTCTGGCAAATCTCTACACCCCATGGTAGAAGAGGAACAAGTAAGTAAGTAATTAAGTAAGTAAGTAAGTGTGTGTCTATTATACATATATACATTTTGTAGAAAAAGTGAAAATCATTCTACAAAATTGACACTCACAAAATACTTCAGGAGATCTCCAAACTTGAATTCCCACACCGGAGCTTTCATTGCATAGACGTAAAGTGTATCACTAGAATTAAATTTCGGCATGTAGTTTGACTTCATTCCAGTTGGGCAGAATGCAATCACTCCCGCCTGACAGTAGCTGCTGCTGATTGGCCTATAGTCATAATGCCTGAAATATGAGACAGTTATAAATGCAAATTAAAGGTATGAACAAGACAGAAAAATACAAACTATCACAATAGTTACAATAACCAAATCATCATCATCATCACCATCATCATCATCATTTCTGTTTTGTGTTCTTTCGGGAAATAGAGCCACCACTGCAGCAGGTCCATTTGCAATCCTATGCTCATATAGGCCTACGTATATATGATATATTGATTTTTTTAGTTTTCATATGCTAACACACTTTTAGGTGCAATTTCAGTTACTTTTGAGTGAACATTTGGTCACAAGTTGGCAAATTATCTTGCTATACTGGACGCAGAAGGTTAAAAAATTGGATCACATTGTAGTGGGTTTTGATGTTATTGTATGGTTGTTATGTTACCTAGTGTACTGGATGAGGTCAGCTGTGAAGGCTCCTGAGATAAAAGTTTATGTGAGTTACAGAAGGCCTTTCTGCTACCACTTATGACCTCAAACAGACCTATTCTACTATAATGAATGTTAGCTACGTTAAAAGTATAGGGTACTGAAATGTAATGTGTAGGTAATAAAATACACAGACACACACATGTAAATAATAAGTCTAATAATAATAATAAACTCTATGATAAACTGAACTAACACTGGCTGTTATAGTTTAAGTTTGAAAATTTTTTTTTAATTTATTAGTCCTGAACCAATTGTTTCTTTTGGTCAGAACATATGAAATAATATGTATTCATCAATAAAATGCATATATATATTGCATAATCAAATGAAATTTTTGTACATAGGTATATTACTACAATGGTTAATATTAATAATATCTACAAATGTCTTGGAAAAACTAGCACTGGATGTTTAGTTGGGGTGGTGTCATCATGCCCAATCTATGGTTATAAAGTTCCTTGTCCTTGACATATGGACTGATATTAGTGTTTAAATAACAAGATTTTATTTCTTTATTGATGGTGGACACAGTTGATGAATCTACAGCAGGCCAGGTTTGCACTTAACTGGCCTGTGACGATGTAGTACAGAATTCTTGTGGCCCACTCCTCTCAGTAGCTAGAGTAAAATGTTAGGCTGCACAGGCATCCGCTCTTGTACTTCTACAAAAGCATCTGGCACAAGCATAGTGCCAGATCAGAAACTCACAATTCAGAATTGAGAACACAGTTACGTAGTACTAGCAAAACTCAGCTGAGCTGCTGGCTAGATTTAGGGCGTCCCACTGATTTTTATTTAATAATTTCCTGGAAATCACCTCTAGCAAGTAACGTACTGTGTCAATGGACAGTCTTCTATAAAAATGGCACAAGCGTGCGTCTCTCTTTCAAGAATATAAAAACTTCGGTCGAATCAACGGACTTCCGCTCTAACTTTTTCAAATATTCATACTAAAAGTCCAATTTTTCAGTCCAATCTCAGTCTAGCATGTAGTATTTTTTTCCAAAATTACAACTTGTTTTTTGGACTAACTACAAGAAAAAACTACACAAATTTTTGTCTCCCCCTACTTCTAAGATCCTATGCTAAGTTATTTTTAGCTACTATCCTCCGACTTTGCCCCTAGTTCATTGCAGTTTGATTTTTGCATTTTTAGGCTCAAGGACGCCAAAATGTAACTTTAGTGAAAATATGCACAAAAAACGGTTCGCTAGTCTGTATGGAACAATACAGTCTTTCGTCAATATCTTCCGTGTTATCTGTCCGTCTGTGTAATTAAAAGTATATTATTTCTCTGCTCAAGATGGGCTATCAAACTAGCTAGGTTTTATTTTCATAACTTTATTATTAAAGAAAACCCTACTTTTCTCAAGGTTAGTTTTTGAAATTTGTTTTTGAACCTTCGTCCACGGCGTTTGCCGCTATATTCAAACAAAACAACCAATTACCGTAAAACGTCCAAGATACGACTGTTTCTAATAAGAGCTAAGGTCTTTTTTTGTCCATTTCCTTACATTGTGTCAACTAGTGGCATAATTTTTCCTTTAAACTACAAATTGCGTCTTTTTAGCATTTTAGATTCAAACACGTGTTCAGACCGTCATATTTAATTTTTTTCTTTTATCTCCGTTTCTACCCCGTCTAAAAGGATATGTCGTTTAGTTTGCATGTTCTAACTAGTTAGTTTGAATGGCGGTAGAAAGCGCTGGCGTAGGTGAAGAAGCCTCGGCATATCTTGCCTATATTTTTATCCCTACGTGTTATTTTACCCGTTATCTTTATAATTGGAGATATTTTAACGTTGTATCACTGTATTTTCACCACACATCTCCCCACCTGAGAACATGCACTAATGCAAGTTCCAAAACCAGTGATACACATAGACAAAATTAACTCCTCCCGCCTACTAACTATTCTAATTTTGATCACAGGGGTGCCTACTGAGGAAATCTGCACCGACATTCAGTGACCCCGGGATATATTCAATATTAAACTGATAAGGTTGCAACAATAAAGACCATCTTAACAATCTTGCATTTTCATGCTTGGCCTGAGATAAGAACACTAGGGGCTGGTGATCTGTCTGGACCACAAAAGTCCTACCATACAGATAGATTTGGAACTTTTTTATTGCCCAGATTAACGCTAAACATTCTTTTTCGCTTGTGGAATATCCTTGCTCCGCTTTATTCAACTTGCGGCTTGCATAAGCGACTGGGTTCAGTTCCCCATTGAGTGAAGAGGACCTTCGCAACAGAGTCGCCCCCAGGCCTACATTACTTGCATCTGTTCTCACCACAAAGTCCTGAGTCAAATCAGGCAATTTGAGAATAGGCCTGCTAGTGAGTTTTTCTTTTAACTCTTGAAATGCCAATTCACATTGCGCGGACCAAACAATTTTATCTGGATTTCCCTTGCGAGTCAGATCAGTCAGAGGAGCACATATAGAGTTAAAATTTTTGATATATTTTTGGTAAAACCCACATAATGACACGAATGATCGCACGTCTTTTTTTGTTTGTGGTCTAGGTGCTCTCTGCAGTTTTTCCAAGTTCTTGGGGTCAGGGGTCATGTTACCCTGATATACAGTATGTCCCAAGAATTCCAACTCTTTGCATCCAATACAACATTTTGCTGTCCTAGCAGTTAAGTTTGCTTCTCTGAGCCTCTCAAATAACATGTTCAGAGAGTTCATGTGTTCGTAAAATGTTGATGTGGCGACCAGAATATCATCCATGAAATTCATGTTACATGGGTTATTCAGGGGATCCAACAATTTGCGCATCATCCTAGAAAATACACTCGGAGCATTTTTCAATCCGAATGGTAGCATGTTGAATTCATAATGTCCTTCCGAGGTGCTAAAAGCTAAATAAGGTCTAACTTCAGGCTTCACTGGAATCTGGTAATAGCCTTTGCTAAGATCCACCTTCAAAAAGTATTTTGCCTTGTTCAATCTGGCAAATAACTGTTTTGTGTCTGGTAATGGATCCACTTGTCCTTCTGTGACAGCATTCAGTTTCCTGTAATCTATGCACAGTCTATGTTCCCCAGACGGTTTCCTCAACAAAACTACACTGGAGCTAAAAGAAGATTCACTGTGTGAAATAATCCCTTCTTTCAACAAATAATCTATTTCCTCTTTCAATGCCTTCTCCTTCGCGAACGGAACAGAATAGGCTCTCATACAGATTGGGTTTGAGTCTACCAGCTTCATGTCATACTGTAGCAAATTTGTATGTCCTGGTTTATCTGTTAATACATCTGTATGTTCCTCCAGAACCTGTTGAACTCTCTCCCTCTGATTTTTAGTCAGGTGCTTACTGACTTTTACTTGTGCGGCTGTCTCACAGGGATGTAATGGGTATTCATGTGAGGTGAGTGGTTCCTTTTTTCATTTTAGTTGCGATAGCCAAGGTCAGTAAGGGGGTGCTTTCCTGGAGTGGTCTGTCCAGATACTTCTTTAAAAGGTTTACATGATATACCTTCTCCTTCCCCTTTTTGTCAATTTTATAGTTTGTTCTAGACACCTTCTCTAGAACCGTATATGGACCTTGCCATCCAATTTGTAACTTATTCTGGCTGCCGGGTAGTAGAAGAAGCACCTTCTCTCCCACAGCTAATTCTCTGTCCTTTGCTTTCCTATTAAAATACGCTGCATGTTTCTTCCTGGCTTGTCTCAAATTATCATTTGCCAGTTTCCATCCAGCTTTCAGACGAGTGGTCAGCTCGTTCACATATTGATATGATGAGGTAACAGTCTCTTCTGCTTTCTCATCTGTCCAGGTCCTTAATAAAGCTTCTAATGGACCTTTTATGGGCCTCCCAAATAGCAGGGTTGCGGGAGCCATCCCGGTTGAACTATGTGGTACCTCCCGATACGCAAACAACGCGGCGGGCAGAAATTGATCCCACATATCAGGTTTTTCATGTGCCAGCTTCCTCAGGATAGAAATGAGAGTCCCATTGAACCTCTCTACCTGGCCGTTCCCTTGTGGATGGTACGGACTACAATGAAAGTGTCTGGCTTGAAATAGCTTAAAAACTTCTTCCGTTAGTTTCCCCTTGAACTGTGAGCCATTATCAGTCAAGATTTGATGCGGGAATCCTAATCTTGTGAATATTGTAAGTAGTGCCTCTGCTACATGTTTCGAATCAATTGATGGCAGGGCTACCGCCTCTCCCCACATAGAACAAGTGTCCACCAGAGTAAGGATATAACTGTTCCTCCTCTTGGTCCGAGTGAGAGGTCCCACAATATCCACTGCAACCCTCTCAAAAGGTGTTCCCACTATGGGCATTTCCCCTAGAGTTGCAGGAGCAGTCCAATGCTTTGGAGCTACCCTTTGACATTCTGGACAGGATTTGACATATCTTTTTATATCCTCCGTTATCCCTGGCCAGAAGTAATGACAAGCTATACGCTGTCCTGTGGCGCTGATCCCCATGTGACCACTGAAGGGAATCGCATGCCCTAGTTCCATCACTTTATCCCTATATGAAGTGGGAAGAACCAGCTGGTTGTGACCATTTGTTCCAGTTCCGGCCTTCCTGTATATCAATTTGTTCTTCATAAAGTACTCTTTCTTGCTGGGAGGTGTGTGGCATTTGGGCAATTTTTTTAAACATGGCTTGAGTGTCCTATCCTCAGCCTGCGCCTTCCTCATCTCTTCTGGATGAGCATTTATGGGTTCACCTTCTTCCTCCTTTTTCTGTGACCTGGTCTGCACTGTCGCCATGATCACAGGTCTCTCGGGATTCCCCAAGAAGACGTATCTACACCCCAATATCAGAGGGTAGATTGGTTCATCTATCACTGCTGCTCTGATTTCTCCTTCCACATAGCGAGTTTTCACCGTTATCCTTGCGATGGGAAGTGTCATGAGTGGTATGTCCTTAGTCGCCCCTTGTATTTCCACTGTTTCTGTGGTATACTGACTTGGGTCCACTAGGCTAGACTTCACAACTGAATCATAATCCAAACCTGTATCATATAGGCACCTTATGGTGACCCCATTACAAATAACATCCTCACAAACTGGGGGGTGATAAGGTTCCTGCTGTCCATTAGGATTAACCTTTAATCTTTGGTTCCCCGATTTCATTGCAGCAATGTTTGAAGGTTTCCTTTTACAAAATTCGGTGTTATGGTTGTCTTTCTTACACCATTTGCACCATCTCTTTCCTTGGTTAAACGGTTTTCTTTCATTATATTTTTGGTCATTGAACTGTGAGTTTCTATCACGATAATCATTTCATGGCCTATCAAAGTTTGTCCTGCCTTTATTACCTTGTTCTCTGGTATCAAATTTACTAAATTGCTGTGGAGCTTTAAAATTTTCTATGTGCTTCTTTTTAGTGCCACTTACCTCTGCCTGGGCTGCCTCAGCGACATTTAAAACCTCCCCCAACCTCTCTGCACCTTGTTCCATGAGAAATTTTCTCAGGTCTGGAGCCATGGACTCTCTTAATTGCTCTATCATGATCATCTCTTTGAGATCTTGGGTCTTCCCCAGAGCAGTCCATTTCTCCAAATAGGTTTCCAGTCTGTCAGAGAATTGGTGGTATGTCTCCCCAGACTTCAGTTTGGCATTTCTAAACTTCTTACTATAAAATTCACCATTCTTTTCATATCTCAATAACAAAGCCTGCTTTAGCATGTCATAATTGTCTTGGTCGTCTCTATTCATCTTAGCAAAAACTTCATAAGAAGTACCTCTAAGCCCCTGGGATAACTTAAGACTCCACCTCTCTTTCTCTAACCCATACGTAGTAGCTAATAGTTCGAATCTACTGAGGTACCCCTCGATGTCATCGTCTTTCTCAACAAAATGGTCTAAATGAAACCCCATAGCTGAGGTTGAGGCTCCCTGACTAGGCGTGGCATCTGAGGGAAAGGGGCTGGCACCATTTTCAGGAGCATGGCCTTGTAATTCCAGCTCCCTTAGTCGTAATTCGTGCTCCCTTTGCAATCTTCTATCTTCTGCTTCCCTTTGCTGTCGTTTTTCTTCTGCCTCTAATTGGAGCCTTTTAATCTCCCTATCTGCCTCCAATGCCTTAGCCTCTTTGTCAGCCTCAATCTGCAGCCTCTTAAGTTCTTTATCAGCCTCAAATTGTAACCTCTTCTCTTCAGCTAACCTCCTATCTTCCCTTTCAATATACTTGTCACATTCTGAAGTTACATACTGAATTAAAACTTGACCCTCCATGTTCATTTCCTTCGCCGTCAGCACAGCAGCCGATCTAAATTTTGCTAGATCTGCCATACTAAATCACACAATTTAACAATGACTAAAGTAATTCCAAGTATATAATTACTAAGGTAATATATTAATTAATTAATCACCACTGGCTGTGAAGATTCATCAACTTTTACTTTCCACTTTTTATTTTAAGGGACACTTTTAAATTTATTCCCTTATGCCCCCAATAGTTTAATTCCCGGACCAGGAGACCCTAATATCTTTGATAAACTTAATCCCCGGACAAGACCCCAATATTTGTAGTGGGTTTTGATGTTATTGTATGGTTGTTATGTTACCTAGTGTACTGGATGGGGTCAGCTGTGAAGGCTCCTGAGATAAAAGTTTATGTGAGTTACAGAAGGCCTTTCTGCTACCACTTACGACCTCAAACAGACCTATTCTACTATAATGAATGTTAGCTACGTTAAAAGTCTAGGGTACTGAAATGTAATGTGTAGGTAATAAAATACACAGACACACACATGTAAATAATAAGTCTAATAATGATAATAATAAACTCTATGATAAACCGAACTAACACTGGCTGTTATAGTTTAAGTTTGAAAATTTTTTTAATTTATTAGTCCTGAACCAATTGTTTCTTTTGGTCAGAACATATGAAATAATATGTATTTATCAATAAAATGCATATATATATTGCATAATCAAATGAAATTTTTGTACATAGGTATATTATTACAATGGTTAATATTAATAATATCTACAATGTCTTGGGAAAAACTAGCACTGGATGTTTAGTTGGGGTGGCGTCATCATGCCCAATTTATGGTTATAAAGTTCCTTGTCCTTGACATATGGACTGATATTAGTGTTTAAATAACAAGATTTTATTTCTTTATTGATGGTGGACACAGTTGATGAATCTACAGCAGGCCAGGTTTGCACTTAACTGGCCTGTGACGATGTAGTACAGAATTCTTGTGGCCCACTCCTCTCAGTAGCTAGAGTAAAATGTTAGGCTGCACAGGCATCCGCTCTTGTACTTCTACAAAAGCATCTGGCACAAGCATAGTGCCAGATCAGAAACTCACAATTCAGAATTGAGAACACAGTTACGTAGTACTAGCAAAACTCAGCTGAGCTGCTGGCTAGATTAGGGCGTCCCACTGATTTTTATTTAATAATTCCTGGAAATCACCTCTCGCAGTAACGTACTGTGTCAATGGACAGTCTTCTATAAAATGGCACAAGCGTGCGTCTCTCTTTCAATAATATAAATGCTTTTGTCCAATCAATGGACTTCCCCTCTAACTTTTTCAAATATTCAAACTAAAAGTCCAATTTCAGTCCAATCTCAGTCTAGCATGAAGTATTTTTCCCAAAATTACACTTGTTTTTTGGACTAACTACAAGAAAAAAACTACACAAATTTTTGTCTCCCCCTACTTCTAAGATCCTATGCTAAGTTATTTTTAGCTACTATCCTCCGACTTTGCCCCTAGTTCATTGCAGTTTGATTTTTGCATTTTTAGGTTCAAGGACGCCAAAATGTAACTTTAGTGAAAATATGCACAAAAAACGGTTCGCTAGTCTGTATGGAACAATACGGTCTTTCGTCAATATCTTCAGTGTTATCTGTCCGTCTGTGTAATTAAAAGTATATTATTTCTCTGCTCAAGATGGGCTATCAAACTAGCTAGGTTTTATTTTCATAACTTTATTATTAAAGAAAACCCTACTTTTCTCAAGGTTAGTTTTGAAATTTGTTTTTGAACCTTCGTCCACGGCGTTTGCCGCTATATTCAAACAAAACAACCAATTACCGTAAAACGTCCAAGATACGACTGTTTCTAATAAGAGCTAAGGTTTTTTTTTGTCCATTTCCTTACATTGTGTCAACTAGTGGCATAATTTTTCCTTTAAACTACAAATTGCATCTTTTTAGCATTTTAGATTCAAACACGTGTTCAGACCGTCATAATTTTTTTCTTTTATCTCCGTTTCTACCCCGTCTAAAAGGATATGTCGTTTAGTTTGCATGTTCCAACTAGTTAGTTTGAATGGCGGTAGAAAGCGCTGGCGTAGGTGAAGAAGCCTCGGCATATCTTGCCTATATTTTTATCCCTACGTGTTATTTTACCCGTTATCTTTATAATTGGAGATATTTTAACGTTGTATCACTGTATTTTCACCACACACATACATGCCAACTAGCACAGATTACCCATATTCTGTACAGGTTTTTTAAATTTTTAGATCTGTACAGCTGTATATACTTTCTGTACAGGTTTTTTGCCTAATTATTAACCCTTTACGACTTCATCTGCCCAAAAAAGGCCAGCGTGCAATATCTAACATTCTGTCCAAAACGCCTGAAAACACCCGCTAAATACTGTTGTCTGTCATTGCCTCACTGCAATGAGATTTCGGTATTTAGCGAGACCTGAGTTAAAAACACTTTCCAGTACAAATAAATCTTCAGTTTTCTAGAATTGTTTTCTGAATCGATGGATATTTTTATTTTTCGTGATTTTTTTTTTAAGACACAGCTCTCAGGGCGGTGTAATCTCTGCTTTGGGAGCTGAGAGGTGACTTGGTATTTGATCATGGCGACGGTAATGTGGTAGAATCAGATGTGGATATTTAGCCTCTGACGGTGACACTGACAAAAGTGAATCTAGAGAAAGAAGGAGGCCTAATAATATTGATGACAGATCAAACAAAGGAGGTAGCCAACACAACATACTCCTGTTAAAATGTGTGACTTTGTAGGCAACCCTGGACCTAAACAAACTCTAGATCTAAATACTACCTCTTTTTATGACTTATGATGAATCCAGATTGGACGAGTAACCCTCGTTCAAACTGACCAAGTGTAATGATCAGGTCACGGACTTGAGACACAACTGGTTCACAGCAAAAGTCATAGCTGTAGAGGAAGGTGCAAGAGGTCTAGTGGTCACCTCAGTGTGTGATCTACTGAAACTATTGGGTGTGAAAGGATTGTCAACAACAAGAATACTTAAAAGGCTCGATGAAACTGCAGAAAGGGCAACATGTTGGCTGTGGAGCAACCCCAATGGGTTGTGAAATTTAGGACAGTAATTTATATACAACATAATGGTTACTTTCACAATTGCCTCAAGCTGGCAGCATGGGTAAAAGCAGGAGTGAAGTTGAAAGTTGCAACCAAGGTGGAGTGGGTTCAATTCCCAGCGCATCCTGGAAAGACAACAGAAGGCTGACACTTTGGAGGCATGACTCTAGCGCCCCCCTCCCCCGAGTGTACAGTAGATAACTAAAGGACCTAAACACTTATGACAGGGGGAATCCTTACGATGATCGGATTGCCTCCTGTTGTAATGCTCTGCATTAAGCTCCCCCTATCATATCATATGTGAAGAATTGTACATAATGTGCTCAATACAAACAAGGAAAAAGCAGTAAACAAGAACTTATACGAAAGCATGGGCAAAAAAAATATGTTCTTTTGTGTTCTCAAACAGAAAAAACTTTTGTACAGGTTTTTCAGATTTTTTTTGTACAGGTTTTTCAGATTTTTTTGTACAGGTTTTTTCATGTCCAGGGGTTGGCATGACTATACTAGGTCCAGCATTATTTAGCAGGGTGACCAGTTCCTTTCCTCACTTGACCTCCCATGGTGGTACCACCGGCTTGTATCCACTACTGTTCTTTGACCTCCCACGGTGGTACCACCGGCGTGTATCCACTTCTGTTCTTTGACCTCCCATGGTGCTACCACCGGCTTGTATCCAGTACTGTTCTTTGACCTCCCATGGTGCTACCACCGGCTTGTATCCACTACTGTTCTTTGACCTCCCATGGTGCTACCACCGGCTTGTATCCACTACTGTTCTTTGACCTCCCACGGTGGTACCACTGGCTTGTATCCCACTACTGTTCTTTGACCTCCCACTGTGGTACCACCGGCTTGTATCCACTACTGTTCTTTGACCTCCCATGGTGGTACCACCGGCTTGTATCCACTACTGTTCTTTGACCTCCCATGGTGGTACCACCGGCTTGTATCCACTACTGTTCTTTGACCTCCCATGGTGGTACCACCGGCTTGTATCCACTACTGTTCTTTGACCTCCCATGATGGTACCACTGGCTTGTATCCACTACTGTTCTTTGACCTCCCATGGTGGTACCACTAGCTTGTATCCCACTACTGTTCTTTGACCTCCCATGGTGGTACCACCAGCTTGTATCCCACTACTGTTCTTTGACCTCCCATGGTGGTACCACCTGCTTGTATCCACTACTGTTCTTTGACCTCCCATGGTGGTACCACCAGCTTGTATCCACTACTGTTCTTTGACCTCCCATGGTGGTACCACTGGCTTGTATCCACTACTGTTCTTTGACCTCCCATGGTGGTACCACCGGCTTGTATCCACTACTGTTCTTTGACCTCCCATGGTGGTACCACCGGCTTGTATCCACTACTGTTCTTTGACCTCCCATGGTGGTACCACCGGCTTGTATCCACTACTGTTCTTTGACCTACCATGGTGGTACCACTGGCTTGTATCCACTACTGTTCTTTGACCTCCCATGGTGGTACCACCGGCTTGTATCCCACTACTGTTCTTTGACCTCCCATGGTGGTACCACCGGCTTGTATCCCACTACTATTCTTTGACCTCCCATGGTGGTACCACCGGCTTGTATCCACTACTGTTCTTTGACCTCCCATGGTGGTACCACCGGCTTGTACCCACTACTGTTCTTTGACCTCCCATGGTGCTACCACTGGCTTGTATCCACTACTGTTCTTTGACCTCCCATGGTGGTACCACCAGCTTGTATCCACTACTGTTCTTTGACCTCCCATGGTGCTACCACCGGCTTGTATCCACTGCTGTTCTTTGACCTCCCATGGTGGTCCCACCGGCTTGTATCCCACTACTGTTCTTTGACCTCCCATGGTGGTACCACCGGCTTGTATCCCACTACTGTTCTTTGACCTCCCATGGTGGTACCACCGGCTTGTATCCACTACTGTTCTTTGACCTCCCATGGTGGTACCACCAGCTTGTATCCACTACTGTTCTTTGACCTCCCATGGTCGTACCACCGGCTTGTATCCACTACTGTTCTTAATTGATGTATTTAATTAATTTCAATGCAAATAATTTTGCGATCATAGCGTTAAAAAAAAAATTTGACTCAGTGAATTGAAAGAAAAAAAAAATTACTAAAGCTGGTGGAAGGCGACGACAGTAGAACAAGGTTCGCCATTAAGCGTAACCGTATCGCTTTGGCAAACTGTTCACTTTTTTTTTTTAATGAAGGAAAACTATCCCGTTCAACCTCTGGCAGGTAGGATATAATTAGGATATATAATTTCTAATATCATAATAAATTAGGCTCAAGACAATTTCTGTTATGGGCAAAAGCACGACATCGAAATGATGCCATATGGAGACACATTACCTAATTTATTAACCAATAACCTATAACCTTTAATCTACACCTAAACTTTAAAGATTTTTTCCAACGAAAATGCAGACACAGATCTAACACCCCCCCGAACCCCACAGTGCTGCCACCCAACCCCGAACCCTAACTGGCACCATCCCCCACCCTCCTTCCCAAAAAAAATGCCATCCCGAAAAGAAAATGCAGATAGATGTAAACCCCCCCTCCCCCCCCCCCCCCCCAACCCGTGGGCTCCCCCATCACTTTCCACAAAAAATGTCACCAAAATGCTGCAAACTATAAACCTTCGCTTTAACATATATCATCTCGTACCTAACCATATAACACCGCAATGACATATATTGTACGTAATTATAGCCACTTGACAAAAATGGCGACCTCTAGTCTTCTGACATTCCCAAAGGCCTTGAAGTCTACTATTCCTGCCATATCCATAAAAACCAACAGTAATGTACCATATCATGCGTATTTGTGCATAACAATTGTTAGTTAAGCCTGTGTATTTTAAATGAAAACCTGCAATTATTTGTGAAAATAACATTTCACTGCAACTTCTTCCCGGAAGTTAGTGCAGATTGTTACGGATAGGGCTTGACTTCAACTCCAATTTTTTTTTTTGTTTGGTCAATAAGAAGCAAACTCTAAACGTAATAGTACCTGTGTGGCTGTGGCCATGATGTCGCATGACAACACGATATATACGTCAAAACAGAAATCGACCATAAAGTCAAACAAGCGAACATGTCTCTGTCCACCATTTTGACTATCCGAATCACGTGGAAAGTTAAACAAATGATCACGTGCGGTTGTTACTAATTTTGGTACCACGTCATGATATTCTGTTAAAGACTGAAGTTGAGCGATGTTCCAATTTGCAATGCAGATTTTGAATTATTAGCTCCGATTCATGAACGTTTAGTTCCGTATTGGTGAGCAGATCGTGAACACAGAGCAGGATATAATTTTGTATTATTATCTAACTCTTCCACATTTAATAGGGTAGTCTACTGTTCAAGTAGGCCTACTACATTAATCTTCATTGAGTTCTAAACACATAACGACCCTAGGTAAATTTCCGGTGTTATATGTTACTGGTCGCACTAATAACCCCTGTCATCGACGAATCATTTTTGTGGTGCTTAGCTGGCAGGAAGGATAGTGTGATTCGCTTTCATAGCTAGGCGGGGGTGCCGCACGGAAGGTCCTGGGTTCGATTCCCCGGTAAGCCACTCACGTCTGTTATTTTTCTGTTGTCTAGTTTTCTAGGCCTACTTCTTTATTATTCTCGAGTGCCTGAAAACATACCTCTGTGTGTGTAATATTTATTTAATCCATGGAGTTCCCCGTGGTACCTGCTGAGACCGGATCATTGCTCCCACCACGCATGTCGTAAGAGGCGACTGAGATGAGTTTGGGCTCGCAACCGTCCCGTGTAAAACAAATTGTTGCTACAGATACAACCACTAGAAGTGTCATGGTGCAGGCTTGGTCTTAAACTCCCATACAGAAGACGCAGCAATAGAGACCGCAGTCAGCGACTCATAGCTTGACTACCTGCGTCAGGACCAGCGAACCAGAGCTGGTCAAGACCGTGCTCCACCTCCACGTGGTGGTCCTGGAAACAGTCTGCAGCAGTGCAGGCTGGCTGAGCGAGCACGGATCGCAATGGGAAGGCAAACCCGGTCCTAAAAAATGCCGTGCAGAAGTCGGATGTGTCGACCGAAAGGTGCAGATATCACAGCTTAGGCGTAAACAGACACAACGCAACCACCGTCCTTTTCAGGGTGAACGAGGAAGAAGAAGAAGAAGAAACTCCCATCATGCATTTGTTCATTCATTTCCCTTTTGGCCACCACTGCTGATGACCCTCTTGCAGGTCCTGAACTTTCATAAGCTGTTGCAGTGGTAGTTTCTGTAGTAATCTGTCTTACATGTTGAAGTCACGAGCTGGGTTCAGAATCTCGTATTAGTAATCTTTTAGGACATAGTATACATGAGGAGACCATAGTCATTGCTCCACAGAGACCCCTGGGTACTGCATGGGGCCTAAGCTCTATAATGAGCGAAAAAGGGAAGGAAGGACAATCATTAATGGGTAGAGTTTTAGAAAAGTGGACACACGGGCCGCCATAGTGGCCAAGTGACAATTGTTGCATCTACTGTGCCACTTCAGCTACTTAAAAAATAATTTCTAACCTTACCCCAGTTTTGAGCTTTTTCAAATTAAAAAAAAAGCCTCTAACATTAACTTTTTTTGAAGCTTTTTAAAAAATAATAGCGTCGGACAAACATTGAGGCCATATTGATAGCCATGTGGGCAACATGGCAGTGTGTGTCTACTAATCTAATTTTCAACCTTGTTATTGTAACCAACAATGAAACAATAAGTTATACTGTATAGCATATTATAGTATTGATAATGTATAGGCAAACATGGATGGGTCAGAGGGCACCGGAAAATTTGGATTATTTTACCTCATAAGTGGCATATGGGTGGGTACTTCCCAAAATAACTGAAATATAGATCAGTCACTGTTATCATTACTGGACACAGTCAGCCATTCATTAGATAAGCAGTGATAATGGCTGAGATTACTGATAAATAAATTATTTCTAAATGCCAAGTCAAACTGATTGGGACGTCTGATTAGATAGATGACTATCAGACTACATAGAGAAAAAAGCAGCATAAAAAGATTCTGGGCATAGTAAAAATTGATAAATAATTTTATCACTTAAGCTCAAATTTATTTTTGGTTTGCATTACAAATGTAACATATTAACTTAGTTAATAATAAGTACATAATTTTTAAAAAAATCACTCTTTTTAAAAGAAGCCAGTTTAAAAAAAAAATTGTTTTGTTTCTGGACACAACAAAAACTAACGCTTATTCTTCTCTTTCTTCTTCCTACATTCTCAGGCGTCTGCTTGAATATTATCAAAGAAAGCAGTGGTCAGTTTGAGGCTATTTATATCTCCAAAGAGTTTTTCCAGAAATAGAACTGGTGTCGGCTATATGTGCTTTCTCTCTTCCTGATATGTTGGATATTTTTTAAGCAAATGTTCAGCAGTAATTGTATCTGTGCCACAGTTACACTCATCGGTAGTTCCTATCTTTAGCTTGTTGAATCAATGGTATTCCAATCTGTTGTGGCCTGTGCAATGTCTGAAGATTACCACTTGTTCTCATCTGCTGAGCTGGTAATATGCTTCATTTGTGCGTGGCCTGCACCTCAGCATCCCATTTGTTCCTGTCTCTGAATGTTTGAAAGCATGGAGGGAAAATAAGAACCATTTTCTTTCAAGAGAAACTCTACCAAATGAATTGAATATTTTTTATTATTTTTGGTTTTGTTTATCTTTTTTTTTGTCAATTAAGAAAGAAAAATATTCCGTTCAACTTCTGATGGATTAAATTCCCACTATTTGTTTATAGTAGTATCCCTTCTGGCCAACTATTGAATATAAAGTAAACTTAAAATGTACAAATTGTGCCTGTGCTTTTTTTCTTTGTCTCAAAATGGTAGATTATTCACACTTGTTATGTTGATGCAGGGAAGCTTCCCGTGTTAATACACCACTGGGCACATATGAATACAAATGATAGAATCATCATCATTGCCAGTCACCTTTCAGCTCCTGTACAGCACATGTCTTTAACAAAGATGCCAAACCTTCATTTCTGTAGTGCTTTAATTCTGAATGATTCCGTTCAAATAGTCCCTTAACTACACCCGAATGTTGACATTAGTGCATGCGCAGTGTACATCATTGGTCAACCGCCTTCTCTTCTTCGTATGACTAGGCTCTCAGCCAGTCAAGCTGCATTTGTTATTTTAGGAACCATTTGATTTTAAGTTAAATCGATTTGTTACTTAGTGTTTTGAATTAGTGTTGTGACTACATGTCCACACGAGTGCGCACCTATTGTACACAGTCACGAGTAACTAATTTTTAAAAAAATATATATTTTTGAACGGATCTTGTAACTTTCCTGTAAAACTACTAAAAATTAACCCAGACAACAGTAAGAGTTTTTTATATAACGTAAAGAAGAAAATTCGAACATAACATGAGTTTTGTAAGGGCAAAAAATATATTAATAACTGCATGGAAAATCTAAGACTGCATGCAAAAATTCATGTCCATACAACAAACAGTTTTGGAGAAAATTGACGCTTTCTGTGGGCACGAATTTCCGAACGGACTATAGTGTCCATCACTAGTGTCTTCTTCTCATCTCCTGTTCCACTGGCACCTATATGGTTCTTGTCATCAGTTCCATATTTGTGATGTTATGCCATTTCAGTCCTTCTATTCTGTGCAGGCCCTCCTTTATGAAAGTCTGTAACTTCTTGGTTGTTACAAGATAAAAAGCTGGGGGTCGGAGTGGCTAAGAGGTATGGCATCTGCCTCGATTTCTTAAGGTACCGGGTTCGATTCCCAGTAGAGGGAATATAATTTATGGAGATTTTTTTTCAGAATCAGTGGTCCTAATGATGTCATACTCTCTCCTGGGTACTGAGATTGCATGCCTAGCCCTCTCGAATAAGGGCGAAAAAATAGAAGGTCCCGTGTGCAAGTTGCACGTGTTAAAAATCCCACGGCAGTTGGAAATCATAAAGAGTAGGCCATGAGGCTGCTGCCCTGTGAAAATTTAAAAATTACAAACCTACCCACCACAAAAATGTTTATAGAATTTGTGATTCCTATATACACACACTGGGATTCTCGCCAGTGTTACGGAGTTCATGCACTGTGCTGAGATCCTCATGGTGTGATCTAAGGGAGGAGATTAGAGCACTGATAGAGTTGTCCGTGTGCAATGAGGATAGTCCTTAAAACCAAACCAAACCAAAAGAAAAAAGAGGAGAGGTAAAACACAATTTTGACGTGGAAAAACATCTGAAGAGATCAGTGACAATAACAAACTTATAATGTTAACTCAAACATTAAGGCCATTTTGAAAACTTAGCTACACAATCTTTATAACAGTATATAGTCAGTGTGATTGTTTAAGTTATTTCTTTTAAAAATGTCCTTCTTTCAAAATACAAGCTGTCCAGGACGTCTTCAGGCACAACAGTAATCTGGAACTTTCAAGTCTTCCTGGTCATTGTATACAGTATAACATTATATGTTCCTGGACATTCTTGGATTTGCAAGTTTTAGTAATAAATAAATAAATTTACATATTCTTCTTTGATCCTTAGCTGCCGACCGTCAAAGCAGTCAGTGGCCATCACGCCTAGTGGCGTCTTGTAGGGCAACAACAAATTGATTCCACTTTGCTCGGTCGGCGGCCATCCTTCGTACAGTGCCCCAACTCTGGTTCATTCTTTGCATCTCATGTTACGTTGTGTTGCCGTTTACAGCAAAGCTGCGATAGCTGCGCCTTTCGGCCCGACACATCCATTTTCGGCATGGCATTTTTGGGACCGGGTTAGCCTTCCCTCTTTGATCCCTACTCTCTCAGCCAGACTAGTGATGCAGCCTGTTTCCAGGACCACCACTTGGAGGTGGAGTAGGGTCTTGATCAGCTCTGGTTCGCTGACCCTGATGCGACTGATGCAAGCAGTCAAGCTATGGGTCGCTTACTGCATTCCTCACCTTTGATGCGTCTTCGGTCCCAAAAATTCAGTCTAAGAAATGGCATTCATTTCTTCTTTTCATTCTTATAAACGAAATATTTCTTTTACATTTATGATATTTTAAACACATGTAGAAGGGAATGGGAGATAGACATGAAAGGCATGTAGAAGTCATGGGAAGACATTGAACAGATGGCACAGGTCAAGGAAGGTTTGGTATAAATTAGTTAGGGAGCTAAAGGGTGATGAGTGAATGAATGAATCTGTGACATTTTCGTGCATTATTTTACCCTCATAAAGACTTCTAGTCACAACCTAGGCTCTTGTTATTGTAATCATATTGTTATATTAAAACACTACAGAAATGAAGGTCTGGCATCTTTGTTAAAGAGGGCTGCTTTTATTTCTGGTGATGTTGTTTGTTATTTAACTTGGGCTGCTGAGCTTGTTGCTCTTTCACAGCCAATGCCAAATTTGAAGAATTAACACATGTTCTGTAGCTGTTGAGTGGTGCTGTATAGAGAGTTTGTGATTGTTGGGGAGTCTGGCAGTAGTTTTCTTCTTTCTGCGGAGAGTGTGGGCAGGTGAGCAGTACATGCTGAACTGTCTCATATGGGTTGGTAGAGTTGCGACAATAAGGCTGCTTATGTGAGGGGTTTAATTTGTTTAAGTGCTTGTTGAGTCCAGTGTATTCTGTTCTTGGAAGGTTGTGCACTGCTCCACACATCGTAGGTTGTTGATGTCATTTTTGTTGGGATGGGTCGTTTCTTTATACATGGCACGTCCTGTAGACCTTTATGTCCATCGGTTCAGCCGTTCCTCTGTGAAGTTGTTTTGAAGCATTAGTTTAGCTGTCTGCATGTTTGATTAGTGAAGATTATTATATCTGAGGGTTATTTCTGTGTTACATTATTGTACATTTTCACTCTTTCCTCTTCCACTTTTGCTCCATAAGGAGTATAGAGCTACCACTACAGTAGGCATGATTTCTGCGTTGAATTGATTTCTGTGCTCTTTCATATGTGGTTTCTGCAGCAGTTTCTTTTATATGATGAGGTTGCCAACCCCATCCACAACCTCTCTTTGTCACACATCAAGACAAGAGACAGAAGTTGTTAGAGATCCATAGCAGCCAACCTTTGATGTGAAGATGGCACCTGATCTGGTCTAATGACATGATTGAGAGAGCAGTATTCCTATTCTGTCTGTCTCTTGAGTGACCCCTTCACTGTTACACAGCTTCATCTTAAAATCAATCAGTCAAAACCCTTTAGCTCCCCAAGGAGCATTGGCCTTCAACAAACACATGCCATGTCCTCCTGTCATATGCCATCAGCTCAAGTTCTTTCCACGTTTGTCACTTCTGTATCTAGTTCTCTTCTCCATGTGTTTTTTGGTCTACCTCTGCCGCTCTTTCCCTGGGGATTCCAGAACAATCCTTTTAATGCTGTCAACAGGTTTCCTCAAAGTGTGTCCTAAACATCACCAGCATCTTCTTCTCATCTCTTGTTTCACTAGCATTTGTCTGGTTCTTGTCATGACAAAATCTTAAAATACATTTGCATATCTATTTTAAATCTGTTCAGTGATTAAACTGTAAATGTGTAACATTTCAGATCTCAAGTACCAAGCTTAGGTTCAGAAGAAAACTGACAATTTGCAAATATGCCAGGCACAGACTACGTTGCTCAGGTAGGAAAACAGTTCTGACATGATGAAGTCCAGAGACCCTTCACATAATGAGGCACTGGGAATCTCTGCTGCAGAGAAGTCTTTATCCAGCCTTCATTATTATTTATCCAGTATTTCAATTTCTCCATACTGAGCCAATGGAAATCTCTACTACTACTACAGAAAAATCTTTATCCAGCCTTCACTAGTATTTATCCAGTCTCTCCATTTCTCCAAAATGAGGCACTAGGAATATCTACTGCAGAAAAGTCTTTATCCAGCCTTCACTAGTATTTAGCCAGTTTCTCCATACTGAGCCATTGGGAATCTCTGCCACAGAAAAATCTGTATCCAGCCATCCCTGTATTTATGTAGTCTGTTCCCTGTATTTAGTCTGTTCCTTGTATTTACCTAGTCTGTTTCATTTCTTCGTTCAAAATCATACAAATAAAATAGGTCAAGTTAGTCCCACCGAGGATACTGCTGTAGGGAAGTGAAGTGTTAGAGACATAACTTATACTAGGTCTCAGCTTCATGATGTGAGGTAACCAACTACATTCATCACTGCCTTTGCCTTCCCTAACTCGAGAGCAGAGCTAGGTACACAATTTTATAGCTGGGTAGACTGAAGTGTGACACAGCTAGGTTTTGAACCAGGTCTTATTGCCCAAAGAAGCCAATGCTGTAGCCACTCTGCCACATGGACACTTACAAATAAAATACTTTAGTCAGATAAGGAGACTCTATGAAAACTAACGGTAGAAATGGTTGAATGCTAATGGATGACAGTGCTATAAGTAGGGAGAAAATAAAAACAAATAGCATTCATTATGTTACTCTTCAGCTCCCAAAGGAGCATAGGCCTTTAACTAATTCATGCCAAGCCCGTTCCATCCATCTCAAGGTCTTTCCATGACTTATTAAACTCTTTCATGTCTGTCTCCAGTTCCTTTCTCCAAGTGTCTTTTGGTCTGCTACCAAGGAGTGTCTTTTGGTCTCCTACCAAGGAAGAAGTAGGCTGCAAGAATGCAACATCGTGGCAAGAGACCAAATATTTTATACTGAAAAACATCTTATGAACTGGCCTCTTGTGTACAGATATAGGAAATAACGGACAATGTTGGTCCGCAATGTGAATATGTAAAATCGGTGGTCTTGACTGTTAATTAGTGAAGCAGCCATTAGATGGCAGACACTTTGCTGGCACTCGTGTGGAGTTAAAAAAGTACCACAGTTCTAGTGACTTTTTATATATATATACAAGGGGATTGACATAAG